>CACRXK020003102.1:0-38326 GCA_902702795.2 Paramuricea clavata | reverse complement strand
GCTCTTCCGATCTAAAGAACTCTTTAAGCTGTATATATAATATATATATAATATATATATAATATATATATATATATATATATATATATATATATATATATATATATATATATATATATATATATATAATATATATATATAATATATATATATAATATATATATATAATATATAATATATAATATATAACATATAATATATAATATATATAAATATATATAATATATAATATATATAATATATAATATACATATATATATATATATATATATATATATATATAACATTTGAGTTGAATCTTATCATATTACGGAGTGAACATTAACACAACATAACATAACACTTGCAGAACTAGCATAGTTCGATGCTGAATTAATATAAACGAGTATGTTTATGACATTCAGTATATACAGTTCATAATTTCCATTCTTAAATCCGTCTGACGGTGTACCTCAATCGATATATATTGTGCTTTTTTGTGTATCTATTGTGTTTTTTTGGACTGAATTTATTTTAATTAGTATGATTATATAATTGTTCATCCTAATTAGCATTCTTTTGTAGTTGTATTTTAAGCTATTTAAGACACTCGTTGTCGTGTTTTATAAAACACTCCTACTTTGTTTTAGATAATACATATTATTTTTATGCAAATTTAATTTGGACTGTCCATCATCAGATTTGTAGAGTGTTTGAGATTTTTCAGAAGAGATCCTCTTGCAAAATTTGGCAAAACAAAAGGCAAAATAAACTCTCCCTTTCTTGTGTATAGACTTAAAGATGACGATGACGGTGCGGCAGAAGTAGGCGTGGTTCAAACGACGAAAGAATCAACGGAATACCAACATTCTGACAACCCAATGATTAGTTTTGTTGATTTACCTGGCATCGGCACACCAAACTTTCCTGATCTTGAAACCTACTGTGAAAAAGTTGCCTTTGAAGATTACGATACCTTCCTCATTTTCGCTGCAACGCGTTTTACACAAAATGACTTAGAACTGGCAAAGAAAGTGAAATCCATTGGAAAGTCATTTTTTCTTGTTCGTACGCACATCGACGAAGACTGCAATGGAAGATCAGTTAATGAGCCAGAAATTTTGAAAGAGATTAGAGACAATTGCATGGATAACGTAAAAGACTTCATATCCAGTGAGAAGGAAATCTTCCTAATCAGCAACTACCATAAAGACAAATGGGACTTCGACCGTCTGATTGCAGCCATCAGCGATGCCTTGCCCGTTCGTCAAAGAGAGTGTTTAACACTTTCTTTATCAAATGTAACACGTGAATGCCTGAAGAGAAAAACAAAGTTTCTCAGAGGTAATTAGAACAAATTAAGGTTCAAGTGTGATTTTAAATTGCCTGTTTTGTTTTGTTTTGTTTTGTTTTGTTTTGTTTTGTTTTGTTTTGTTCTTCATATAGTTTGCAGTGACGCATCGTCAAAGAAAACTTTCTTCAAGTTCACTCTGTTTCGGTTCCCGTTGCGGATTCCATGACACTTATGCGAAAACAGTTAGTCAACGCTCTAACAAAAATCATGGGTAAAATCCGCGTACTCAGGTTTCTCCACACAGGGAAATGTGACAGGCTTGGTTGAAATAAGTCCTATTGTGGTTTCATACTGACACTTCCACCGTAAATGTGCTCCTTGATCAGAAATAAGTCGTAAGATGGCCGCAAGAAGCGCACTTAGAAAGCCTTCGATTCGATCATGTTGAACTGGGTCTTTTTTAATTTGGCTTTAGCTCTCAGCTGCAAAAAACCATGCACACTGCCAGTTCGTTTCCACACCACACGCCCGCTAGCGCGACATGAAGCCATCGAAGCTGAAAGCCCTTTAATTATCCTTGAAGAATTCCAAGCTCAAAACCCTTTACCCGTGAAAAATTTGAAGCTCAAAACCCTTTATCCCTGAAGAATTCCAGGGATATTCGATAGAAGGGGTATAGATATTAATTAAACGGAATAGCCCAATGCACTAAAGTAAGTAGGTTAACTATATAGTCGCAGATCCACAGGCTCATCAAGATGTTCTAGATATTTTATATTATAAAAATTTTCTATTAGTACGTATTTGTATGTATCTACATTATAATGTAGAACATTCTAAATTGTAAAACAGTAAAAATACAACAGTCATCTTCTAAACATCTGAGGCTTTGCCAGTGAGTCAATAGCCAATATCACTCATTTCTATCCTTCTTGCGAAGTGTCGACACCATTTCTTGACCGTATAAAATCCATAAAAATGCTTACTTTACAGTATATGACATCATGTATCTATTTACCCACTTAGCACAATCATAGTTAATAGAAGAGATGGTTTGGAAACTTATTAGAATGACAATATAACTCATTATCTATGTTAGTCAACGTTGGGAGCGGCTAAACGGAGAGTTATGAAGTGGAGAGTTATCTCGGAGAGTTATGATTTCGGAGAGTTATGTTAGAACCACGCCCACTTTCCCCAACGACCACACCCAATTTCTTAACTCTCCCGATGTTTCCTTGAACTAACATGAGAGAGTTATGTTTGACGTAACTCTCTCTCGTTAACATTATGAAGATGTTAGAGAGTTATCATTTTTTATAACTCACTGCGTTCACGATTATGGCAATGAAGAGAGTTATGTCAGTTTTTTGAAAAAAACTTCCACATTTTAGTAAATTATTGTGAATTTACTTTTTTCTCAAGTTTCAGCTGTAATATTTCACGCTAGTAGAAACTAGTACTTTAGTACTTACCAAGTGAAGCGAGTACGAGTAAATAAATTATTATACATGCTCACTTGGATTACCTACAAAGCCCAGCATTCAGATACAGCTCTCGTATTAGATAGAACCAGAAAACCTTTCCAAATTTGTCAATTTCCTTGCAACTATGCTTACCGTATTGATTGCCAAATATACGTCAAAACATGCTTCTGGGGGTAATTTGACCCATCTGCGGCAAGCATCTCATTGTTTTGACCGAGTCAGGTTGTACTATTTCCTGTTTGGACGCACGCTATTGACACGCTACAAACTGAAATACCGAAATATAAGATCTTTACTATTTAAAGGTTTCTCAAAAAACTGACATAACTCTCTTCATTGCCACAATCGTGAACGCGGAGAGTTATAAAAAATGATAACTCTCTAACATCTTCATAAAGTTAACGAGAGAGAGTTACATCAAACATAACTCTCTCATATTACTTCAAGGAAACGTCGGGAGAGTTAAGAAATTGGGTGTGGTCATTGGGGGAAGTGGGCGTGGTTTGGGCGTGGTTCGAACATAACTCTCCGAAATCATAACTCTTCGAGATAACTCTCCGGTTGGTAACTCTCCCTTTAGTCATACCCGTCAACGTTTATTCATAAATCTTGTCCTTCACCGTCACGTGCGTATTGTATTTTTGCCCAACTAACCAATAGCAATGTTTTAGGAAAGTTACCTATCCATGACACGAACAATAGGGTAAATTGGAAATTGCTATTGGTGGATTTGGCAAAAATACAATACACACGTGACGGTGAAGGACCAGCTTTATGAATAAACGTTGACTAACATAGATAATGAGTTATATTGCTATTCTAATGAGTTTCCAAATCTCTTCCATTAACTATGGCACAATTCAGTGTTGCGGATTGGGCAAGAGCATGCGCACAACTAACCGGTTGTTCAACATTAGACTTCCGGCATTCCGTTTGTCCAGAGTCAGGCCCAGCACCTAACCTGCGAACGGGAATACACTGGGGTACAAGATTGGTAGAACATTTGAAATTGACGCGCTGCTATTGAGCATTGCATGTTTAGTGGAACAAAACATATTGCAAGGCTGTGTTTTGTTATCTGGGATAATAGAATCTTGGGAGAGTTTTCTTAAAAATTTTGTTACTGCTTACATAGAGAATTGCTTAGTGTTTTATTTTTCAAATATTTATATAGTTCAAGCTGTTGTAGTGGCATCGCTTTCAGCGGGGGCTATTGGAATTCCAATTCCCTTATTGGGATGTGCTATTGACGCTGTAGTTATAAGAGGGAGAGTGAAAGCTTATTTCAAGCAATTAGGCCTTGACAACACAACGTCTGAAGAACGTGCCTCGTTGGATAAACAATCCAGGGAGGTTATAGAAAGATATCAGTCTGGATCAGTCAAGCAGTGGACTTCAGCAATTGCGACCGATGTATTGATGGTTGGAGTTGAAGAATTTTCCAAGTATATTCCATTCATAGGAATAGTCATCGCAAGTAGCATCGGGTTTGCTTTGGTATTGCATTTCCTTTTAAAGTGTATAAACGAGCTGGAAGAAGCTGCCATAGCTGTCTGGGATAACGCCGTGAAACGATCAATTCAGAATGATTCGGACACAAGCACAAAGAATTAATCGACACAGTGACTAATGCATGAAATATATTTCGAAATATTTTATTATTGGAACGATTAACTTGCCCACCATATAGTGGCAGCCAGTATTACAATAATATCAAGCCCTACAAATATTGCAGCTCAAAATAGATGAGTGAATGAATGAGTGAAAATTCAATGTAATTTTGAGCAGCCTGTATGCACGTTCGTTCTAGTTTTAGATTTCAAATAAGTTGTTTAAGGTAATTCCGCAGTAATTGTTCCAGAAATGAGAATGTGTTGAAACTTCCCAGGCATGGAGTTTATGATATACTTAAAGTAAAATCACACAAAAAAGTCGGGGTCACCGAACTCGTTAAGAAGATATGACAATTACAATATACCACCTTTACCCCCAATATGGCGCCATCTTGACGCTCATTACGAGTAACAGCAAAATTACAACAGCCCGATATTTATTGACGTTTTTAGCGTGGATATTGCTTTAGTAAACCTATATTGTAATTATTTTTGAAAAAATATTGTGTTTTGAGCAAAATGAGACTACTATCGTGTACAATTCTAATCCACAGATGTCTTTTCCACATTTCTTTACATATCTTTCTTTGAGAACATGCATTGATAAAGGATTTTTTTTCAAGATCCAGAAATGATTTTTCTTTTAATTTCGGATATAAAATGTAAAATACATTAAAGTGCATACGACATGAAATTTCTTATTTTCTTAAATGAAAGAACTCTTTAAGCTGTAGTGTAACTTATTTTTCAGTTTCTTGTTTTTATGGTTTGTTCCCGAGATATTTCAATTTGATATGCAAATGGTGTGAATATGTCGCTAAATTTTGACGTCATGTTGGTTGCAAGCTCTTCAAAATGGTTGAATATCACTGCTATCATCCAAGATGATAATTTCAAACTTCACTCACTGGTAAATGTGATGAAACACTGTAGAAAAACGTGAACAGATATCTACAGTTTTTAGATTTAATAGATTTATAACCAATGTAAGTTGAGCTTGCAACCAACATGACGTCATAAATTAGCGGACATATTCACACTCATTTACATATCAAACAAATTGACCGAATATCTCGGGAACAAACCATTAAAAAAAGAAACCGAAAAATAAGTTACACTACATCTTAAAGAGTTCTTTCGTTTAAGAAAATAAGAAATTTCATGTCATATGCACTTTAAAGAAATAAATTATCAGTTAAAAAACGGGGGTCACCGATCTTTTTAGGGAATTGTGGCATTAAAACGTGAAATACAAGTAAAAAAATACTACATACACAGGGAACCCTAGCTACACTTTTGTATGCCTTATTTGAAAACATTGATTTTAACGTGATTCTTTGCCCGAATGTAACCAAAGATGTTTTGAAGTAATATAAATGTCATAAAATGATTTTTTTTAAACAATACGTATAATGAATGAAATTATAAGCTTTAAGATATGCGCAGTAAAAGTGCGCAATGCAAAACTGCGGAATTACCTTAATAATGTTTTAAAATTAAACTGTATGGTTATTATTAGACAAGTCAGGCGTTGCTTTAAATGCATGGACACCATTTTGTTCACAACGTGTCCTAGTCCTAAGCTGTAGAAACGGACCTCGCAATTATCATGATGCAACATTATATACTGTATTACACGCACTTCATGTAATACGAATTATAGAGGTTTTATTGCGGATTGAAGCATTACATTTATATGGATTTTTTAAAAGTAAAAGACTTCGGGAGACTTATGATTATACGCTATTAAGTCGCTAAGGGTTTGAAAATTTCATTCAACTGTGTAACGTCAAGTCTTTCACATTTTAAAAAAAGCAAAGCTATATATTTCCAATTTCCAGCCAAACTAAAAGTTTACTTTTGTAAGTGCTGCCATGTTTGTTTTGTTTCGAAGCAATCTGTGCCGTTACTTGACGACTACTTTAAGCTGATCGGTTGATTTTAATTAAATCCCGTTGTTTTTTCACCAATCTGATCAGTTTGTTAAAGATTTTTGCACTGTTAGCACGCTATAGATTATATGATAAAAACCGCTGTGAACTTATTTAATTATCAGAATTATAAGAACACATTAGATAAATCGATTTTCAACAACTCAACTACAATCTACATGTGAAGATTTTAGCAGTTCTTAAGCACAGAATTTTGAAGAGAGTGAAATTTCTTTCTTAATTAAAACGCCACGAACGCTTTCTTTTGCTTTATCGTCTCATAAGTATGTATCGTAGTAACACAATTTATTTTTTATCAGTGAAAATGAAGCAATCTGATTGGCTGAGAGCCTTTCAGAGCGGGCCGGTTTTTTGCATCCGGCCCGCTCTGAAACGCAACTGCCCGTTGTGAAATGCAACTGCCCGCTCTGGCTTTCGCGACAAAAACTGAGGAGTGAAACAATTTTTTAACAGAACAAATCTGCCAAAAACGTTTGAAAAACATAGCCTAACGATAGTCAGAATACAAAAATGAATTGCATCAAGCCCTAAAGACTTCATACTAAGCACGATGTTCACCAGAATTGACAATATTTTGATAGAAATGCGACTGAAAGTCGGAAAATTATTCGACATGTATAAAAGTTACGTCGAGAAAGCTACATATTTTTTAAATGCTCATGTATTCGGCCACTTAAAAGGGAAAAAATTACAGCTTAAACAGTTATTGTAAAATAAATGTTTTCCCATTTAAAAAAGTTTTATTTGCAGCAGTGAAAACAAGTCACGAATATATTCTCTACCCATTTGTGTCATACATTCTTCACTGATATAAATATTGTAAACAAAGTAAAAGTTTGTGTTTAAATTAAAAACAATTTTTTCAAGCATATTATCGTGAAACGACAAGAAAAAATACAAAAATATAAAAACAACATACCCTTTTCATTGACCTTTTAGTAGAAAAACGTTGATTAAATGAAAACAGATTCATTTTTATATGTTTTTGATCTGATCTGAACATGAACTTGTCGTTGTCAGGAGCAACTGATTTTGTCAAAGCCAAAGCCAAAACGCCAGGCATATAAGTTTTTATTCCAAAGCTTCTCTTCTATACCATATTCATGAAAAAAGCATGTACATTTTTACTGAAACTATACGTCTTTTTGTGTGTTTCTTGCCAGTTTTCTCGAGTTTTCGTATCGTGTTTTATATCATTCAACTTTTCAAATTTCAATTTTTGTCAGCCTCGCTTTGAAAATACACAACTGCACTGATCTCAAATTAGTTCGCAAGCAACACTGGAATTTTAATTAATTTAATTTTTACATCTGATAAAAAATAAACACGTTATTTACCGGCAGCGTCGGTCCGGATGAGAAAAACTGTGCCCTCGGTCTTGAAAACGTCCCTCGCCCTTCGGGCTGGGGCCGTTTTCAAGACCTCGGGCACAGTTTTTCTCATCCGGACCTCGCAGCCGGTAAATAACATATATATATGATAATTCCGATTAGCCATCAAATTAAGAAAACCGAACAGGAAGCGGAGGGATGAGCAAATAGCCCAGAAAGGCTGGCAACAATAGCGTAAGAAGTCACGTACCCTTGGGAATGTTATGTGCATGTGCAGAAAGTTGGATAGTTTAGTCACAGCATAGCAGGGCCGGATTAACGTTCCGCGGGGCCCGTGGCATATTATCAGCGCGGGGCCCCTTGACGCCCCGCCCCCCAACCGTCCAACGGCATTTTAGACACTGAATTCATTAAGATTAAAAAATATTCTCATGTATTTCATGCGTTGAAAAGTTTCCTGTGTATTTACAAACAAAAAGAATTATACATCAATAATTTGATCGAACTGAATTTCAACCCAGTTTATACCATTAACATAATAATAATAATAATAATTTGAGTATTTAAATATAGCGCTAGTTTCATCTATCACGGAATATTCTAAAGCGCTGTACAATGATAAATTTACAATAACTAAACTACTGTATACTCTAAAAGGCTGGGTATTAACAATCTTATATAATTATCCTAAAAATTAAAAACAGTATATATATACACTAATAATTCTTAAAAATAGTCTATTTATACGCCTAATTCCTAAATAGAAATGTCTTTAAATGAGTTTTAAAACAGTTAACAGTTTCACACCGCCTAATGTTAAGTGGGAGAGAGTTCCAAATTAGAGGAGCAGAGCATGCTTAAATGATCTATCTCCAAAAAGTGTTTTTGCGTTTGTTTTGGGAATCTGCAGCAAAGAACAATCATCTGACCATAAATGGTGATTTCCTTCAGGTTTAAATGACAATAGATCAGCAATGTACTGAGGTGCCATTCCATTGAGAGCTTTATAAACTAAATTAATAAGGCAATTTTGAAGTCCACTCGAGACTTTATTTTTCATGGTAACCAATGAAGATGCATTAGAACTGGAATAATATGAGCAGTCCTAGGTGTAAAACATATCATTCTTGCAGCCGCGTTGAGAACTCTTTGTAAGCGTTAATACCGATACTGAGGAATCCCAAACAATAGAGAATTACAGTAGTCTAGATGTGACGTTATAAATGCCGTGCACAAGAGTTTTGGTCGCCTCCTGAGAAAGGAACTCCTTATTTGTCTGATGTTATATAAACCTCTGAATGCTTTGCTGCATACCTTTCCTACGTGAACGTCCATGGACATGTTTTTTATCAAACCAAGCACCCAAATCCCGAACACTTTCCGCTGGTTTGATATTCACATCGCCTACTCGTACAGAGTTAATTTCTATCTTCTTAACTGTTGGCGGGTGCCAATTATTAAAAATTCTGTCTTAAGTTCGTTGAATTTTAATTTTTGGGAAACCAACCAGGCGCGAACCTCAGTTATACATGCTTCGACAACCCTGACTGCATCATTGTGACAAACAGATAACTCAGGACAAAACGATAAATACAGTTGGGTATCATCAGCGTATCCGTAGGAAGATGGTAAATGCTTTTTAATAATTTCAAATAATTTCGATACACCCAGACAGCTTCTTGCGGAACTCCACAGGTCACGGGAAAACTATTTGAGAGCACTTGGTTTAGAGAAACAAACTGGTTTCTGTCTGACAGAAAAGATTTAACCATCCAAGCGAGTTAATTACCACTGACACCAAAATTTGATTTTAATATTTCTAACTACATGATTTCGTGGTCCACCGTATTAAAAGCCGCACTCAGATCGAATAGTACAAGTAGCGTTACCTCTCGTTGATCCATGCTCATTAAAATATCGCTTTGAACTTTAACAAGAGCCGTCTCCGTTGAGTGAAATGGGCGATAAGCTGATTGGTTAGTGGGAAGAGGTACATTATCTTCACAATGGTTAAGTATCTGACCGACAACTGCTTTTTCCGCAATTTTTGACACGAATGAGAGGTTATTTACAGGTCTAAAATTTTCAAATAAAGCTTCAAGACCAAGTTTCTTTAATATAGCTAAACATGATACCGTCATTTCCACAAAATTCAGCATGCAATCTTTTAGTATTTATAACTGTTCACTGCAAATTTTGATATTTTCTGACCCCTATGATTTTTTGGCCTCGCTCTTTGGAGCCCCTTGCCCAGAGAGGGAACAAAAAAATTTGTTTGCGGCCCTGCTTTTGGAGCCTCGCTTTTTAACTTTGGGGCCTCGTGTTTTTTTATCTGAGGGCTTCACTTTTGGCCCTGAACTCTATGGGGCCCCGCGCTGTTTGGATCCTGCGCTGGAACAGGAAACAAACGTTTCGGGCCCGGCTATTTGGGGCCTCGATTTTTAAATTCTAACGCGCTGAAACACTGAAACAGAGAACAAAAAAAGCGTTTGGACCCAGCTTGATGGGGCCTCGTTTTCTAAATTTTGAGGCCCTCACGTTTTCTGGGGGACTTGGGCTCTTTAGGACTCCGCACTGTTTGGGTCTCGCACTGAAACATGGTACAAAAGAATTCGGGGAAAAAAATAGAAGAGAGTAAGCGCGGGGCCCCCAAAAGCGGGGGGCCCGTGGCATATGCCGCTTCTGCCATATGGTTAATCCGGCACTGCAGCATAGGGAGACAACAGTAAGGCCATTAGCATCAAAAAGTGTCCGCATTGTTTACTGGCTGCCAACCTAGCTAATGAACACATTGGCAGCCAGGAAACGGCAGCAGTTCACCATAAAATTGTATTGCCGAGAGTAAATTGGTTTAATCGCGCAAGACGTCTGGGACCTAGCTTAAGAAATTCCCACTTTTGTCTCACCTGAGGGGACCTATTGGTTGTCTGTTTAGTCTTACCAAGCTGATACGTGGAATTAAGAAAGCACGGTCTAGACAAGAAATGAAGGATTCAACGACACTGTATGGCCTATCCCATACATAGCTACTTGCTTCCGAACGTCGAAATCTTAGAGTTATTTATGGCTCAAAGACAAGCACCGGCTGACGTCCCACCGCCACAAGTTCCGCCTGTGCCCGTGGTTTCGGATGCTCATGTTGGCGAGCAGAATGCTGAGACTCAACCGCCGATACAGGATGTTGCAGAGAGACAGTTTGTATTTCTTTGCTTTGTTATATCACTGTAGCTTCATGTTAATGCTGGCATTTGTATGCCGTGGCAGTGTTTTTCCATATTGTTGTTCGTTATGGTTCCCCCATTCTCATTTGAATTCCTTTGTTTCTGTGCTTCATTCAGTGCCGTAGTCCATGTCTACGGTAAATAGAACTATTTATTTTTGAATTTTTCAAAATATCAGATTCCTGCTCCACGCACGTGTCCGCAAATTTGGTCAACGCTTGGTGTGAGTATGCATAGCCACCCGAGAGACTTTGGTAAAACCGGGTGGGAAATTGTCACCCGAGAGAGTTTAGTTAACGCCGGGTGAGACTATTGCCACTCGAGAGACTTTGGTAAAGTTGGTTGAAAATTTCCACCTGAAAAGGATTAGTTAAGGCCAAGTGAAAAAATTGACACTCTAGAAGGTTTGGTTACTGCCGGGTGCGACTAAGTAGCCGTCCGCAAATTTGTGTTAGAAGCCGGGGGAAGGTTTGTCATGCACTCAAGAAAATGTGCATAGTTCGGTTTGTGAATCAATGGCACCACACGGGAAATTGTATAAACTGATGCATTTTTTTTTCGTTTAGGCGGTACCCCGATGGCGAGCGCGTTCCTGCAGGAGTTGCAAGCAAAAGATTCCGGCCCTCGAGACCCAGCTTAATGCGGTAGCCATGCAGGTGGCTCGTGCCACTCCGCGGTTGGAGAATGGCCACATTATTGGAACTGTGTGTAGTGGATTCTGAGTTTTGGGAGGGACATGGATAGTGTTCATGGGTTTGGAAAATAGTGTGAGTTATTCGGGGCTCTAGAGAGTAAAATCATGATTATATTTGTGTATGTTAAAAATGGTTGCCCGGAATATTTTAGGGAGAAGAAGCGAAGACAGTGTATTCACGAATTTTATTCCGACAACTTAGTCCCTCCGTGTGCTATTGAATTTTGATAAAGGCTAATGAGAATGTTGGCATTTATCATTTACATAATACAAAAAAAAAATATTAAACGTCGCCACGCTCTCTTGACAACTTCAATATACATAGCGTTTGAAGCCGTACGTGGCAGGTAGAAGATTCTCGAAACTTGATTAAATTAATATGATTGCTGTTTAAATACAGGGCAAGATTTTCAAACAATCTTGTTTTTCAAAATGTTTGTTCGCCGTCGTTCATGTTGCTGTCCTCTCTATTTGCATATAAAAAATCATTGTTACTCATGTCCACAATATTGGCATGCACTTGGTATTAGAAAAATTTGACGTCGTGTGGAGATAATGTTTTAGTGTTTCAGCGCCGTGTCTGAGCAACGAAACTACGTTGCTAATCGGTCGATATTGTAGTAGTTGTCGACAAAATGGCAACATCTGAATCCAGTCCACTGAAGGTGGAGCAGGAAGCGACAACGGAAACTGATTATTCGGATTTGGATAAGATTTCAACGGAAATGGAGCAGGAATTAGATGCAACGGAAAATAGTGATTCGGACTTGGACGAGATTTCAACGCAGGGTGTTGAAGTAAACATTGCTATAGTTGGAAAAGCTGGAAGTGGTAGATCAAGTTTTGTTAACGCCATAAATGGGTATGTATGAAATTCTTGTAACCTTGCTTCGAGGCTTCATAGTATTAACTCAAACAATAGTTCATATATATACTTTGAAACGTTATAATGCAGTTGTATTTTCAAGTATTCGATTCGTATAATTTAGTTATATTGCTGTTATGACCAGAACTACACAGTCAGTGTTTTCGGTCTTATGTTATTATTAAACGGTGAATTATATTTCACTGGATATGTTTCACTTTCACTTTGAGTTTCATAGAGATACTGAAGCGTGACGAGTATAGTGTCATAGTTATATGCTAAATAAGGTTGTGTTTTGTATATTATAGTAATTCGTTTCAAGACAGTTTATGATGCAAGGCTCAAGTCATTCTAACTGTTATAAAAAATTAAATTTACAAGTAATTATGGCCTGTTCATATGAACCGGGCTGGCCCGTGCATGAGGTTCCATAATGCTCGTGATTTGTGCAAACCCTGCCTCGTCAGCAGCTAGTCAATTAATCCAACATTACATCGATCAACAATTTGAGATTCACCAAAACTAAATGTTTGCCATTATATAGATATGCATTATTGTTTATTTAAAGAATATGAAAGAATTCATGGTTTCCAACGACTGGCTAATAGACAACGGTGAAATCGTTACATTAACTCAATGACAATGGCTCCAATATATACAAAAGAACTATTGTACGATTTAAGTCACCCAGTGCATTATAAAAAAAATACTGTACGTTATGACGTTTTCAGTGCTAATAACAGCATATAAGGATAGCGAGCTACTGTTTTCATTTTATAAATAAATATAAAAACAGTTAGTAAGCTATCAGTGTTTGTTGTCTCGATAATTCTTCATATCACGCTCGATCTTGTTCAATAATTGCTGCGTGTCTTATTTGAAACCTTGCAGGCTAGAGATATAGCAAAAGCGATCGTTTAATCAAGTTTTCAAAGTTAATGTTTCTCCTATATAACGAAAACATATAGTCCATGATACCAGTAATCATGCAGGACAAGAATTCCCAATTACAGGATTGGCACAAAATGTTCATACTCACTCATTCATTACTCTTTTTTCTTTCAAGAGAACGTGTAGGAATGGCGTCCACAGGCAACCAACCTGTTTCCTATTCTCGCTCTGCAAACCCCAACATCAATTTTTCGATACTACCCAATATTAATCAGGAAACACATCCTGCTTTCAAACGTTTCCTCGAATCTGTTGAAATTGAAAAATTTGACGCATTCCTTTTTTTCACTGCTCGGGAGTTCAATCAATGGCATTCGATATTTGCCAAAAAAGTGGAGTCCAGCAACAAGCCATTCTTTTTAATTCGAGCAAAGATCGATGGCGACATTTGTCCGGAAGAAGAAATTGACGAAGGCAAGATGATTGAGGAGATCAAGGCGGATCTTGCAGATAATTTAAAAGTGCATTTTTGTGATGGATATAAAGTCTATCTTATAAGTAATAAACACCCAGACAAATGGGAGTTTTACAAGCTTGCAAAAGCAATCGCAGATTCTTTACCTTCTCCTCAAAAAAAGTGCTTCAACAGGATTCCGAAGGACCTTAAAGAGTTAATAGTCTGGCAAGAATTTCAGAGTTTTCTTAAAGGTATCAATGCAAATTATACAGTATTTGTACGCATAACAAGTATAAGTCTACAGGCATTATTTGGTTCTGCTTATTTAAAACATTTTGCGTTATAAAGATTGTTTCGTCACTGCTTGTGTTGCTCATAGTTGCTGATATGCATGACGTCATAATAGGCGAAGCCAGGCATGATAACTTAAAATTTAGATAGCATTTTCATCAGAATATTATATTTTGGTCAAGTATACATAAGAACGTATCAATAATTTTGATCCTTTTCTGATCAACAGTTTACCGACCTTTTCTGCACAAGTTACAAAATGTTGCCAGTAAACGATATATCAGGCGATAATTCTGAAATCTTTATCATAACTTTTATATTGTCTTCCAATTTAAGTTTATTATTATATGTTGGACCCAAAACTTCACAGATCAAAGGGGTTGACTATATCTATACAAAACTGAGGTATGACTGGATGATTTTGAAAAAAGTTGATTATCATTTCCTTAACTTCTTTCTATTTAACCTCATATCATTTTGAAATCTATGCAGCCAAATTGCCCAAAGCTGGATGAAGCTGCCCAAAGTGTTGATGGCTCATTTATATGGACAAAAACTCCAATGATTTTTGTTGGTAGATCACAGTTACAAATCATTGAAGTTAAATGAAAAGAAGATAATTACTGTAATTTTCACAGTATAATATATAGTACTTACAATGTTATTTAACTCCTTTCTAAACTTTGACCCTTATTCCTATTTTAACAGCGGTGTTAACTTTGGCATAGCAATCGCTTGGCAACGACATATTTTTTAGGATATGTTCGGCAAATCTACAAATATTCATTTCACAGTATAAATCTCCGTGGCTGAGAATTGTATTTGTATGGAACAATAGAGTTATTACTATCAGTCTGCTTATATCTATTTAAAACATGGCATTTGTAAATTCCAAACGCTAATTGGCTAAGAGTCGTCGTGTAACTCGTGTTAATATAACTCAATGTCAACACGGAAGATTTATTTCTTTATATTTGTTTGCGTTATATTATAAAAAAAATATAAAACATTTTTCCGTCTTGATATACAGTTTAACTATATCGATCAATACTCGTGGAAATTGGAAAAAATTCGAAATTGTGTGAAAACCCTCCGCCCTTTTGGGCGTCGTGTTTCCACGCAATATCTCATTTTCCCATTTCACTCGTGCATGCCCAGGCTCGATTTGCCCGCGCCCACCTGTGCCTTCCTTATAACGAGGGAAGGAAGGAGACATCGAGACCAAAATAGCCCAGACTTGGCATATGCCATATGACGGTCACACGAAACTGTCCTCAATTTTTCGCTTTTAATGCATTTCGTTCACGATTAGTCGATATCTCCTGCAAGAATGATACCGTATAACTCTCAAAACAACGATGCTTTAATCAAAGAGCTTAAGTTCGCTCTGAAATCCGTGAGGGAATAACAAAATTCGGCAAAAATGTATCCGCGTGCCGGGTTTGCTGTGCAAAAAGCGGAAGTCATTGAACAACTCAAAATACACTCAACCCTGATTGGACAACGAATATCAACAAACATTTCAATTTTTTTTAACAAACACAATTGTGAAATACAATTTATTATACATATTATTAACGTACTACAGTTATATTTACATGCAGTAATATTTACACTTTTATATAACGTTTGTGAATAGTTTTGATTGTATGATTGAAATTATTACAGTACCGTTAAAAAAATTGAAATGTTTGTTGATATTCGTTGTCCAATCAGGGTTGAGTGTATTTTGAGTTATTCAACAACTTCCGCTTTTTACACAGCAAACCCGGCACGCAGATATATTTTGGCCGAATTTTGTTATTCCCTCACGGATTTCAGAGCGAATTTAAGCTCTTTGATTAAAGCATCGTTGTTTTGAGAGTTATACGGTACCATTCTTGCAGGAGATATCGATTAATCGTGAAAGAAATGCATTAAAAGCGAAAAATCGAGGATAGTTTCGTGTGACATATGCCAAGTCTGGGCTATTTTGGTCTCAATGTCTCCTTCCTTCCCTCGTTATAAGGAAGGCACAGGCGGGCGCGGGCAAATCGAGCCTGGGCCTCCTGTGGTGCATGTTGATATATAGAGGATATTAGACGGTTGCGAATGGATGGATTTTATGTTCGAGTGGCAAAAACAATATCTCACGAGTGAGCGCAGCGAACGAGTTAGATATTGTTTTTGACACGAGAACATAAATCCAATCTTCTCGCAACCGTTTAATGCTCTGTTTATTATATGGACTTACTCTGCAGGGGCCGGTTGTTCAAACGTGGGTTAGCGGTAACCCTGCATGGGTTAAAATTTAACCCCCTGTTTTGGTTTGTGTAGTTCTGCACGTTTGTTTATCTCAAAACGTTAGAGAAGTAAACGCCTATCGATCAAGACAATATCTCTGAAGAAATGTTTCCAAATTTATAGACAAGCTGTCACGAAGTTTGCTTTGAATATTAGGTTAACCTAGAGTTAAGCTAACCCAGCTTTGAACAACTGGAAAGAGTGACAAAAACACACACAAAGACGACATGTAAATAAGCGCGCGAAAGATCGGTATATATAAAAACAATATTTTTTAAAATTATAGTGCAAACATAAAGCTAGAATAAATTTTACTTATCTCAAAATGTTTTTTAAATGTTTTCAAGACAACAACAATGAAAATGGCGAGAAATTTTCGGACTTTGTATGTCACTCGTAGGGGTGAAATACAGAAAATACGCGCACCTGGTCCCGGATGTAGTGACGTATGAGTTCTACGAAAGTTTTAGTTTCCAGTGAAACACCATTGTCCATATAATAAAACTGTGTATCAATACGGAAAATATTTATATTTGTTAAATATGATCCATTTTTGCAAGCATGCATGCACTCTTAAGCCTGGTTCACACTAGCAATTTTGTCGGCGATTTTGTTTTTCTGGCGGATGCAAATGAGTGAACTCGCATACAAAAGTATAGAGTCGCTTGTATGTCATTCATTTTATCACATTTGCCAGAAGGAGAAAAATCGCCGACAGAATTGTGAACCAGACTAATTTATCGCTTATGTTATGAAAAGCAACACATAGCGATGGATAAATGGATAAATATTGTAGAAGCTGTCTATTAATATTGTCGTATTTCTGACTTATTTTTCTCTGTTTATCTAGAATGTATTGCTTAGAACGTTAAAAGCCGTGTTTATCAGCATATGTTTGTACACGTGAGGGGGTCTAGTAGATTTAATTTAGTTTATACAGGAAAACTAAACCGCTCAGTGTAAAATGTTCATGGCAACACGTTCATGACGTACAAATATACAGTGCGTCGCCCTGCGCGACCTCATAAGCAATCCCGTATATCACCCACTGCGCTACCCTAAAAATCTGGGTGGATTGGTACCTACTATACTATAATTCCATTACGCACACCCTACATAAAATGCTGCTTAATTATGTAGAGACAGACGAAAAGGAAAAGACTGCAAAAATTGCAAGGATCTTTCCTAGTGTTCGTGACATGAAACAGTTATTCTCGAAATGTGGAATTGCGGGAATGCAGCGCATGATGAATGAAAAATTGGAGGGATGGAAAAATGTTAAAATAAACCTCGCCATACTTGGAAATTCTGGTGTTGGCAAATCAAGCTTTATTAATGCCATAAGAGGGTAAGATTTTCTAGTTTGTTTTTATGGTTTGTACGTAATTTCAATTCCGTAACTAGAATTGAGCCTTCTGCATGATTAATGATTGCCAGGACCGTATCACAAAGGTACGGACCTCTCTGGTTTTCGCGCCAAACTAACAAACTGAAGACAATTTTCAAACTAAATTAAAAACCTACCCAAAAAGTTAACCAACCCCATTCTAGCGAGTGAAAATATTGTGCGTACCTAGGTGCAAAAATAGTATTGAGCTCACCATGGAATATAAGTTATTCACTGTTTTATAAACGATAATTGCGAGCTGTTGTTACGTCATAAACCGAAAAAAGTTATCATACTTGCTCTAGTTTACCCTGCTGGCAGTGGTTTCTGAGCTGAGGAGAAACCACTGCGAGCAAACGAACGACTTTTTACCGAGCATGCACGAAGAGCACGTGATGGGAAGTCACTAATTTGACTTCATTTCCTGTAGTTTGTTATCTGTAAACAAGCGTGGCCTCTGAAGCGTGGCATAGACTGTAGTACTGTTTTATTTGTTGTCTGTCAGTTTTAATCGAACGACTTTTTTAATTCTACACGCAGTTCACAATTTATGTATTTGTTTTAATCTCGGGTTAGGTTAAAATTGAAAATTCATGTCTGTTTTTAAAAAACGTTTTATTCCCGTTCCGTTCCGCATTTTAACCCCATATCCGTTTCGTTCCGCATTTTAACCCCATATCCGTTCCGTTCCGCATATCCGTTCCGGTCCGCATTTTAACCCCATATCCGTTCCGTTCCGCATATCCGTTCCGTTTCGCATCCGCTTCCGCGTTTTAGCCTAACCCTTTTAATCAGTACTAAAATATTTTGGAATCGGTGCCTCAACCTACGGCTACAAATTGTGCATTTGAATTTCTGTTATATCTTTCAGTTAAAATTTTGTATTTATCCGATCAATATCAATTTTTTAAATTCGGTCTACGAACTTTATTTGTGTTTCTTGCTTAAACATTGGAGTTTGTGATAAGGTTTTCGTTAAATTCCAATTCCCAAAGTTTCCAAATAATATAATAACGTTTCCAATTACTGTTGATTTTGACAATTATTGCAATTTTTGATCGTCGCGACCTCAACCACAGGCGGCCCAATCTCAGAATGAATGATCAGGTGTTTCGGGTTTTTAACACGGTTTTTACAAAACAACTGAATTTATAGTCAACCAAAACTATTCTAAAAACATTCTCAAATTAGTCAAATAAATACATTTTTACAATACATAGTTGACATGATAGTCCTTTGCATTCTTTTAATTACTCCATGAGCTCATTTAGAGCGGTACGGTTGATGTAACATTTTCTGTGGCCTACATTGTGTGTTGCTCCTTATATATATAATATAACAGTCAAAGGCTAATCATTGGCGGCCCGACCGCATTGCCTTCAAAGTCAAATATCTCCGCTCAAATTTGTCGTACGGCAAAACAAATTCGATTACATCTTTTCACAAAGATTTCTCTTTCTAAATAATATGGTTTGATCATAGCTTGGGCAAATTTAGCAACGAACGGAACCAAAATCTCCTCAATTTCGGATAATTCCAAAATACTTAGAGCTGCTCGGGCACGATCGTGGACGTGACGTAATCAATACATATTGACAATACCGCCTTACATGGGGTGGGACAGCATCAAGCGACAAATTATCTCGAACTTGATATGCTGTCCCACCCCGCGTAAGGCGGTATTGTCAGTATGTATATTGTCAGTAAGTATTTTGAAAATACCCGAAATTGTGGAGATTTTGGTTCCGTTCGTCGCTAAATTTGCTCAAGCTATGATCAAACCATATTATTTAGAAAGAGAATTGTGAAAAGATGCAATCGAATTTGTTTTGCCGTACGACAAATTTGAGCGGAGATACTTGACTCTGAAGGCGATGCGGTCGGGCCGCCAATGATTAGCCTTTTACTGTTATATTACATATAGATGAGCACACACAATGTAGGCCACAGAATATGTTACATCAACCACTCTATAAATGAGCTCGTGGAGTAATTATACAATAATGCAAAGGTATCATACTATCATGTCAACTATATTGTATTGTTAAAATGTATTACGTGCTTTAAAATGTTTATTTGCATATTTATTGATCAAAATCCAAACAAAATTTTCGCGCATGTGTTGAAGAAGGATGCTCTACTTCTCTGTGCATAGCGCATGAGAAAAAAACAACTTGAAATCCGATCCATTTAAGGCGGTCCTAAGTTGAAAACAGTGTCAGTTCAGTTGTAACGTAATTATCGAAAGGGTATATTACCATGAGCCGGAGGAACCAGTCGCCATGACAATGGCTTTATAAGGCGTCAAAACCTTTTGCGACATTTTTATTATGCAAAACAAGTCCTCCAGTAACATGTATAGCTCATTGGCGTGGATACACCATTGAAATGAATATGGAACGCTACCTCCAACTGGAAATTTGAAGCCAAACTTGGCCAGTCCCAGTGTTTCACGCACGCGAAAAGCGTCCAGTCAGTCAATCATGATAGAAACATGCTTGTCTTGACCTCCAGACACGCTTGTGTGCGTGTCGCGATTCGGCTTCAATTATATTCATGTCAATGTGCCGGGATACAGTACTGGGAAAATAGCGGCTGGCGCATGTGCATAATAAAAAAATCTCAGACAAAACATTTACTGTGGTTGATTTGGTGTATTTCTAATCTGTAATCATGACACGTTTCCTCCAGAACCACCCACTTTCCTCCAGAACCACCTTCGATATATGTTTAAATCCGTTGAGAAACTGGGGGGGGGGGGGGTAACACTGATCCGATTTCATGTCCAGCTTATTATTCGCAATAACTGAAGACGCAGGCATTCTTGACCGATATAATCTTCTGAATTTTGTAAAATTTCACCCAGGCTCTGAATTTAAAAGTTTTCCTGGAGGAACATGCCCCCCTATACAATGTTCGCGCCTTTGGTGCACAACTTGTCATGTCTCCCTCACATTGTTAACCATGTCTACGCCACTGGCCGCATAACCATAACGTATAGAGTCGTAGACGCGTAAATAGCAGACATCAATACTAGACTAGCTAAAGAATTAAATTACAACACAACAGGCGCTAGATTCATTCGCCGATCTTGAATCAGCTTTAAAGAATACTAAATTAACACACTAAAGACAGCATCTGCCATCAAGTATAATAATTATAACCTTGCTTCTACATTAATATCATTCTATTGATCTTACCAAACAAGAGCAAGAAGCTAGCTTTGGAAGATCTTATCAAGAAAGATGATTATCAATGTTTTAAATCGAACAATCCTAACAAGCATTTCTGGCAATGCTAAAAATTAGTATAAAATGGCCGGTTAAGAATTTTAAAACAGTCGTGAGGCCTTTTTAAGCGTACTATGCAAACTTCGCGTTACTTACCTAACTAGCTAAACAATACTATCTCGCTATAGAATAAGCTTTCTCGGTTGATAAAACACTGAAAAGATAGTGAAATCCATACTATGGACATGCAATGGACCAATCCCATGCATATTGATCAAAATTTTGATCTCTAATAGCCTAAACAAAAATTTTATCACAGCTTGAAAGAGCAGCACAAAATTAGTAATATTCCAAAGTTAATTTCGTTGCGCAATGTCGTAAAATGTGGATAATATAGAGGGTCCTGAAGGGGTAAAATGGGAACTGGGATTTGCTTATTTTTGGGTGGGAAAATGGAATTTCATGCACTGGGACTGGGATTCATCAGCACTGAAAAAACAATAGAAAATGGGAATGGGATTAAGATTTGCAGAGCAGGACAGCCACTGAGATGATGGGATTTAGTCAAAATTTGGGCTGTATTACGCACGAAAGTGGTAACCATTTCCATTTGTGTCATTTGTAATTTAAAATGACTGAAATTGCAAATTTTGCAGGGTTATATTATCCGCATTTTACAACATTTCGCAACGAAACTTTGGAATATTACTAATTTTGTAATGCTCTTTCAAGCTGTGATAAAATTTTTGTCAAGACTTGTTGAGTTCAAAATTTTGATTAATGTGGGATTGGTCCATTGCAAGTACGAAGACTGGATTTCCATACCCATGGCCAGAAATCACGGACATGATTTATTCTACTTCCTTGCATATCACGTTGAAATTATATGGCTTCTACAGTAAATACCGCACTATTGCCACTAGAAAGAAACAAAAATGCAGAGTAGGCAGTAACTTACACGATATATTTCAACAGACCGTGTACAGCCAGCAATCGGGGCAAATTGCAAACGACCTACTATATTTCTGATTTTGCGATTTAAAACATCGTGTAATATAATTTACTGTTTACTACCGCGAAGCCATATTTCAACGCCGGGTTATGTATTAATGATATGCAAATTGGCAAGGAAGTAGAATAATCATGTCCGTGATTTCTGGCCATGCATTTTCAACGAAGATCCATGCTACTTAACAATTAGTCGCCTCAGGCTCCGTGATTACAACCTACACAGCAAAAAATCATTTTCTTATTAAGAAAAAAATTCTTAATTTAAGAAATTATTTCTTAAAACGAGAAACGGATTTTCTTAATAAGAAAAGATTCTTAAAATAAGAAATATTTCATTGGCAAGATATTTTTTCTTGAAATAAGAAAAAAGATTATTAACATATCTTGGTTTAAATTTGTTTTCTTAAACCAAGAATGTATTTTCCTACGATTTTTCAACTTCATATCAATCATTTTCTTAAGAAAATATGATTTTCTTGTTTTAAGAAATACTTTCTTAAAACAAGAAATCAAATTCTTATAATAAGAATTATATTTGTTTTCTTAAAACAAGAATATGTTTTCTTACGATTTTTTCATCTTCTTATCAATAATTTTCTTAAAGAAAATATGATTTTCTTGTTTTAAGAAATAGTTTCTTAAAACAAGAAATCAAATTCTTAATTAATTAATTAATTAATTAATTAATTAATTAATTAATAAGGTGGTCATTCCCTTTAAATTGTGAATTTTTAAGAAAAATAATGAAAAAAAATTTATACTCTAAATAGGTACATTAAGTATTATACTTTAAGATAACATGTGTCTTTTGCCTACAAAAATCCTTATTTTTGAGAAAATAAGGCATCAAGAGGCTTTTTTTTTAAATCTCCTCCATAGCAACGCCTTAGCAACGTGTTTTCTTTCCAAATTTGCATGATTATTTCACTCACAAAGAGATTTTTTTAAATTCAACTTTTGATGTATGTTATTTAAAGCAATGCTGGCAAATCTCTTTGTGATTGGTGCATTTTTGTCGGCATGACAACGCACTGACTTTGCCAACCTCGAGGTCGAGTTCTCAGCAAGCTGTGTTAAATTTGTCGTAGAAAATCGCTGTTTTTTTGCGTTTATAAGTCGAAACGTTTCTCTAAAAGTTTAGAATTACCAGTCTTGTGTAGTTCTGGTTGAAATTCGAAATAAACAGATGGGAAATTCAAGAAATCGATCAAAAAAAAAGCGAAAGATTCCACCGTCAAGGAAACGATTCGTAGTCCAAGATGGCGAACAAATGTATAAAGATCCTGGCCCCTCTGCGAAGAAGATTGGCAAAAATACAGCAGCGCTTCGTAATATGTCGAAAGTTATTGATCATAATTTAAAAGAAGGAACTATATTTATGGATTTATCCATATTATTCAATGTTTTTGATGTCTTGAAATGCCCAGATTGTGGTGGTGATATCGACTCACATGTTGACTTGAAAAAGAAATGTGGATATTCAAACTACATTGTGTTAGAATGTAAAAATATGGAGTGTGGCTGGAAATATTCTTTTAATTCCTCAAGAAAACAAGGTCGTTCCCATGAAGTGAATGTCAGAGCAGTCCTGGCTTTTAGGGAAATTGGCAAAGGACATAATGCCATGACTACCTTCAACAAGGTGATGAATATGCCTGCTCCACCCACCCGACGGAACTTCACAAAAATACAAAACGAGAAAGTTTTGCCAGTTGTGCAGAAGTTGGCTAATGATAGCATGGTCAACAATGCTTATAACATCAGAGATGACAGTGGAAATGATGATAGAGAATGTGGAGTGTCGATTGATGGGACATGGCAGAAGAGAGGATATTCGTCGCACAATGGGGTTGTTACGGTGATCTCCTTGGATACACAGAAATGCCTGGATGTCGAAGTGCTATCAGACAAATGTCAGCAATGCCAAAAGTGGGGGAAAAGGATTCAAGATCCAAGGTATAATGCATGGAAGGCATCCCACAAGTGCAAGATCAACCATGAAGGAAGTGCTGGTAGCATGGAAACAGCTGGGGCTGTTAGAATTTTTGAACGGTCGCTTGATACGCGAGGGCTGAAGTATACCAAAATGCTTGGAGATGGTGATTCCTCTACCTACAGCACCATTGTTGAAAGGGAGCCATATGGGGAGGATTGCATTCCAGAGAAATTGGAGTGCATTGGCCACGTTCAGAAGAGAGTCGGAAGTCGTTTACGGAAATTGAAGACTTCTAGCAAGGGATTGAAATTGGCTGATGGCAAAGGCTTGGCTGGTAAAGGCAGACTGACAGATGCTAAAATAGACATATTGCAAAACTATTATGGTCTGGCAGTCAGAGAAAACCTGGATAGTGTTGAGAATATGGCCAAGTACATTGAAGCATCTCTTTACCATGTTGCGTCAACTGCCGAGAATCCACAGCATCATCTTTGCCCAGAAGGAGAGGACAGTTGGTGTGGGTATAACAAAGACAAGGAGGGATACAAGCACAAGAATGGAATTCCAAGCTGCATTGTTGAGCTGATTAAGCCTATATACAAGGACCTTAGTAATCCTGTCTTGTTGAGTAAATGTACCCATGGCTTGACGCAGAATGTCAACGAGTGTCTAAACGGGATGATCTGGGATAGATGTCCAAAGACTGTTTATGTTGAGCAAGAAACTGTGGCTCTTGCCACTTACCTGGCCATCTTAAAATTTAATGATGGTGACATTTCTTTGTTGAAGTTGTTTTCTGACCTGGATATAACTCCTGGTATATTCTCCGGTAAAGGCGCTGAAGATTCCGACGGTTCAAGAATTAAACTGTCGGCAAAGAAGAGCACAGAGAAAGTGAAGAACAGAAGGAAATTATTGAGACACCAAAGGAAACACTATGTTGACAGTCTTGAAGACAAAGAAGGTGTTTCCTATGAGACAGGTGCATTCTAGGCAACAAAATAATGAACAACAACTTTGAAACACTATTTTCTGAATTTAACAGTTTTGTCGGTACATTAAGTTTTTGAGATAGCATAATTTTTTGAATATTTATTGTGAGAGGTTGAAATTTGGTATATTTATAGCCATTAACATAATCTAGTGCCTGATCATTTTTATTTTCAATATACTTCATTAAAGATGCATAAATGGAGTTTAATTATCTAATTAGGCATAAAAAAATGCTTTTTTCCTAATATTTGGATTGTTTAGAATTTTTTTTTGGTAAAATTGTTTAAAAGTGAAAATAAAAATGGTCAAGCACTAGAACTTGTTATAAGCTTTCCAAATATATGTCATTTATGTTGTTCTGATTAATTGTGTCTGCTGTATCTGGATTCATGCGACGCCATTTTTTGGCTAATTAGTCGGCGGCCATATTGGATAATTAGTGTAATTAATGAGTAACCAAATTTTTTTTTAAAATTTTTTATTTTAATCACTGTGCACCTTCAAAAAATGTTTTTGCAAAGTTTTTACCTTGTAAAATAAAAAAAATTGCTCTGAAGGGGAATGACCACCTAACATAAGAAATTATTTCTTAAATGTTCTTGAACGGAAAGAAAATTTAAAATTTGTTAAAATTTAACTACAGGAACTATAGAATGGCATTCAATTCTGGTGTTTAAAGACATATATAACATATTTTGTATATAGATTCATTTTAATTGTATAACCCTTATTTCTAGAATAATCTGCATATGTATTACAGGGACCCAACCACGTTCCATACACAGGGACCACGGAGCCTGTTTTGAAGTGTGTGTGTGTGGGGGGAGGGGCAGGATAGCACGGACAATAGCTCACCCAGGCAGGCTGGATTTTATACGGCCATGGCCCAGGCCCACGCCTTCCCCTGTTCCGCGGTCCCTGCATTTTTGCATGCTCAGGAGAGAATTCGCAACTCGGAATTAATTGCGGCTGATTAATTAAACATAAGAATTCTCCTCTATCGTAGTATCTTTGTTAATTAATTTGTTAAGGGGGGGGGTACACATGGAATCATTTAAAATCATTTTTTGAGCTAAATAGTTACTGTGTGTTTTTAACCACCTCACTATAATTTTCAGCTTGGTTGCCATGGTAACGAAAGGCAGAATCCTTCATATTTTTCATGTTTTTACCAATATACTGCTGTCCCTCCCCTCCCTAATATAAAATAATGATACAGGCTCATCTCTAGATGATTTTGCAGCGGATTTACGTGGCGATTATGCGCATAGATGCGTTTTTTTGAGAACTAGTGATTCAAACAGAACAAACTCGAAAATGTGTTCCAATATTTAATAAATATTGATCACTTTTGTGTATATATTTCTTAACATATGGTTGAAAATAACTAATAATGGTTCACAGAAAACATTAAAACGAAACTTTATTCACTGGGGTGAAGAAATGCACTATAAAGACGACGATAAAACGTGAACACATTCAGGCAATAATCGGCCATTATTTCAAATATGGGCATTCAATGCCAAATATTAACAGTCATCTTCGATTTGGATTCTTGGGCATCTTATAAACAGATCTTCAAACGTTTGTTCTGATGAACTTAAAAGTTGTGGATGTACGTATTTTTCTATCATTGAATGATTGATTCTAGTATACAATAACTCGAAAATGTTAATTAATAATATAATTAGTAATTATTGCAAATTTGCAATATTATGATATCAAGAGATCGATTTTCTCTACCCAATTTTGGTACAGATATCAATACATTATTTCTTGCTTCATTGTTATAATTACATGTCAAGGTGTACCAAGTTTGCATGAGAGCTTGTTTTGGGACGAATATGTTTACCGAGTGTACCACTTGCAGCAATAGGATAAGAATACAGTTACAGACAATGTTATCTTACAAAATCATGTAATTTGGTATTGAAAATTGATTCACGCATACAAAAAACTGTGGTAAATGTTGGTCTGCATGTTCCTTTGGTAAGCACGATGAGTGGAGTG
The DNA here is from genome assembly GCA_902702795.2 of Paramuricea clavata. Lineage (NCBI taxonomy): Eukaryota > Metazoa > Cnidaria > Anthozoa > Malacalcyonacea > Plexauridae > Paramuricea > Paramuricea clavata. Next base: position 11,401 of record CACRXK020003102.1, on the reverse strand, counting down.
TGCATCTCATTAAGCGGCAAGCTGTTACAATGTTTCTACCCGCCTAAGGCGCAAGCAATATGGCGAATATGTGATTGAATTCAAGAGCTTTCACCAAAATGGCAATATCTCGGAAACAGTTGCATAAAAAAATCTGATCTTTTCAACCAAACATTAGTGATATATGATTGACCAAATTTAGTTTAAATGACTTTGCATACCTACATATATCATTAGTTTTTTCAATGAGAATTTTTATTTGTAAGGCAGTGACACTTTGTTTTTCATGTCACTCATCACCTAAAGGGGCAATATCTCCATAAATTTATATAAAAACCAAAAAAAAATCATTTACTAAATTAGTACATATCTATATTATAACCAATTTTCCTCTTTTGGGATATGAATTAGAAAACGATCAAAAATTATAAAAAATACTCATTTGGTTTTTTTGGGCAAGATATTTACAACACGAAATTTAGAACAGTAACTAAGTGTTCAAATTCAACAAAATGTGCAAGCCAAAACACAGTGCTTGTTCATCTTTGGAGTTTTTAATTACCTCAAATATATTTAAAAGGACATATGGTACTAGAATTTATTTATTTTCAATATAAACCAAGGATGGGAAGGTGAGAAAATAGGAACTTTCTGAGGTGTTTTTAACACAGACAATGACAGCCGACATTTTCAAAGGCAAATTGCGGTGACAAAACCAAAAGTTATTCACTTCTCTACTCAAAGCACTGAAAAACACCATAAAGAGAAAAATATTTTAAACATACATCAGGTAAGCCTTTTAGCTCAATTTTCTCATGTTTCTGTTTGGAAAGAAACGGTTTTTAGCCAAAATTATTTTGCGCGCCAATGTAGGCTGCTATAAAATGTCAGACACGCGTTCTCTTTTGAAGTCTGGCTCTGAAAAACAATCGCTTTTTTTAGTTTGAAATAAGCTTTCATAAGGACTAATTGTGTAGAAATGTTATCTGTATGCTCAAATGAAAAAGATAACCTAATAGTCAGGTATTCAACATAGCTATAAAAGGGTGAAATAAGGACTTTCATCTTTGGTTGTTTGTCAGACATGAGAAACCACATTAGTGCCATTTTGTCGCGCGTGCTATTTTATAAAATAAACACCTCAAAACCATAAACTTTTAGTTCAGAAAATAACAAAGTTTCCCATACACATTAGTAAAAATGTTCTAGTGAAGCGATTTCATGATAAATAAGTGAGCTATGGGCCCAAAAGAACTGCTAAACTATGTTTTTGTTAGGACTTCAATTTCATGGCTTCCCGCAAAGGAAGCCATTTCAGAGAGAAGCGGCATTTTGCAAGCAACGGTCGCGACCTATTTTTGATAACTTTTCCTTCTGATTCAACGTGTAGTTACTAGAAAATGAGGTTGCATCAACATTATTATCTGCTTTATCGATTTAAAGTTTTATGGGGATATAAAACCCAATAGAAAATGCGTTTTAAAAGCTTTAGAACTCAAGTGCAGACTTTTTGAAAATTCGCACGCGGCCAGCAAGCGCACTAATTCAATACACTTATTTTAAACCACAATATGTCTGAAACGAGTTGTCGTTTTAAGACTAAATTAATGAAAATAGATATAACAGTGATTTTGGAGTATCCTACTTACTTACTGTAATTTAATACTCGAAGTATTCTTGCCAAAAAGGGCACGTACGCACATAGTAATTTAATCTGGTGTCGTTTGAAACATACTTTAGCTAAAATAACAACTTGAACAAGAAGACCAACAATGGGGTTACGAAAACAGTCGAAATTGTGTCCAAATTTGCATAAACAGTTCGTCTAAAAAGATAACTTTAAACTAGATTCAACCAACTTTAATACGGTCGAATTTTGTGAGTGTTTGATCGCATATTTCTACTCAAAAATACCCTTAAAAATATCGTATCTGCTCACTTGAGTTCCGTGTTCATCTTTCTTGTGATTTCCGACTTCTACTTTTAATAAAGTTTGGAGAAATCCTCATCTTTTTGGCTGAAAATCTCGCGGATGGACACTTGGCCCCAAAACGTCAATACATTCGCTTTCCTTTCATGCCAAATTTTCGTTGTAAATGATTCAAAAACCTCTTCTTTCTTCGCTTTTAAAACTTGCTGTAAAACCATTTTTTGCAACAGTTTCGCCATTGTTCATTATTTTTGAAAAACTAAGGTTTTAAACTTGAAAAACTTTGCGAGTTTTTGGCCGATTTTCTTGCATGATACACCGTTGAAAAGCTCGAATTTCACGTTCTATTTTCGTATCCGTTGCTAGGCAACCCGATAAACACGTGCTCAAATATCATGCCCGCAAGTTAAGGAGTCATGTTAGGGCGCATTCCGGCGCATTGCCGCTTACCCCCTTGCCAATCTCAGGGCGCATTCGGGCGCATTGCCGCTTAATGAGTAAACATCCTTGTTACCAGCAAGAGGGTTCGGCAAAGAAAACTATGGAAAATTTAGCTATACCAATAGAGTCATTTAAGTTAACACACAGGAACATCTTTTAAACCAAACATCAAACTGCAGGAAAAACTAAGTTTGCTCTTAAAAGACAAGAAACAGGTCAGAAAGTCTAACCGCCAGACATCTGAAAAAACAACAGACGTCGACAGGTGGAGCAGCTCCAAAAGAAAACTGAGAGAAGAAGCTCTATGAGAAGCAGAAGGGACAACCTATGAGGCTGGAGGCTTCTGAAGTGCTAAAAGTACTTCTAATGACAAAAAATTAGGCTAAAGTCCCTGAAACCTGTCAGGAACAGCTCGAACAGTTGTTTAAAAACTTTAACACTTGTTTTCTCGGAATGTACATTTTCCGTCTTTGAGAAAAGATATCTCATGATGTATTTAACCAATTGTCCTGAAATTTTCAGGGCTTATTCTTTTATTAGAGCTGTCTTAATTAAGCATAGGAAATTTCTGTATCTTGTGTAGAATACATTTTATGGAAAAAATATTATCGAAAAAACCTATGTTAACTTTGTACCTCTGCTGTGACCACTAGATTTATCATACAAAAAAGTTCTATGCTCATTTAAGATAATGATGCCTATACTACTTACTGATAAAATTTCTTAAAATTCCAAGCAATTTATAAGCAGATATCTTTTCTCAAATGCACCCTAGTTTTGCACAGCATGTGGTATGATTGCCGGCCTGGTGTCAGGTTACAAAGGACGTTAGGTACTAGTGATTAGTATTTTTAGTTTCTATAGGTCATAAGCTTTCTACTGATATATAGTTTGTCATAACTCTGGTGAATATCTTTAAAATTACAGCCATTTCAAAAATGGCCATCAATCCATGTGTACCCCCCCCCCTTAAGTTAAATCTAGGATGGATTTACTGGGGGGAGGTGAGGTGTGTAAAGAAAAGTCAAGAAAGGGGTCCCAATTTCCCCATCTCGGGGGCCCCGGAATGCTGGAATTGTGGAACTTGTTAAATATTACCGAATATTCTGAAACATTGAGGTCGAAAAAGGTCTGAAAAAGAAAGTTGATTTTGAGGTGCCCCCCAACCGCTCTCCTAGATCATGCTGGATCCATCCCTGAGGTAAATTTGCGAAAAATATTGTGTTTTATTTTTATTAAAATGCTACATTTGCTCCCCTCCTGCAGGAAAGAAGATATCTTTCACCTGCATTCCGTCGCCCCCTGATACCATACTATACATTCTAATTTACATTCTAAAGTTTGAATTTTTCTCGTGTTTTATTTAATAATTGCAGAAAATTTTCTTCACATTTTCTTCACGATAATGTATTATAGATAAAATTAACAGTCAATAACTGATTGAAAATGCAGACATGCAAGTAGCAATAGTTCGCGCATTGCCTGGGGGCCTGGTGCCTAGTTAACGTATCAGAGCGTGAAGGTTCATGGGATAGCGCAATCTCGTTCCCCGAGCCTGCGATCCTCGGGAAGGAATCGAAGGCTCTGGGATAATCCGTTACCGGAAGCCAAGAATCATGGCTAAGATTGAACTACGCATTCCATTTCAATGGCCAATCAGATTCCTCCCTGAAACGGATTATCCCAGAGCTTCGCGTTCCTTCCCGAGGATCGCAGGCTCGGGGAACGAGATTGGGGATAGCGTCGTTTCAAATTTTTTGTGCTATAAAGTGCTAACTGAATTCCAGTTCATATAAGTGGCGAAGCCAGCGTCGTGTGAGTGGTCATGCAAACGAGCGCCGAAGGCGTGAGACATCCTAGGGGGGTCCGGGGGCATGCCCCCCCGGAAAATTTTTGAAATATATACCCCAGAAACGCCATTTGCAGCAATCTGAGCATCCAATTTCAGAAAATATCTTGATCTAATGACGGGAAAATATGTGGATATTTTGGCATATTTCAGACAACAATAATGAAGATCGACACAAAAATAGGAAATCTGTGGTCTGCAGTTCCGCTAATTATAGTCATACCGGCAATTGTGCATTTCTTTTCGATCAGAAAATATTACATGCATGTTCTGTATTATCATAGTCTGTATAGACTACCTAATTGCTATCCCCTTGTAGTATTCCAACGTGAAGTCTGAAGAGTTTTCACATTTCCAGAACTAGATACAATTTTATCCACATATACTAACGGAATATAATGACAAATAGCTGCTAATACAGTCAGTATAATCTAGAATATAGGTATAATATGCAGGACTTGGAAAATATAACGCATGAGCCTTGATCAATTTCCTTAATTTAAAATCAATCGCCCAATTATTACAATATTACATACAGAATTAATGAATTAAGCATTATCAGATGTTGAGTAGAAGACGTAGAAGTTTTACTGTCAGTTTTATAGCCGAATTCTGCATTCATATCGATTATTGGCTATTGCCAATATTGGATATTTTCGAACGCACGGGGAGTATGTACCAAATGGTAAATACAATTTAACAATATATATTGAAATTTCTTTGTTTGTTTCACAAACAAGTATATATCAAATAAGTTGCTAAATCACTATTGCTAAAATGTTTGTGTTGCGTGTTGAAATGTATAAGCTTTGCAGCGCTATTTATAGAACTACATTGTTTACTACATTGACCTCGACATTGACATTGTATTTCATATAATAGCGTTCGATGCTTTATACGCCTATACTCGGGTTGAAGGCTTAAATATTCAAGACAAAGTACATGTAACAATAACTAAATATTTAGGCTAAATAATTACTTATATTTAGCCTAAGCCTGACTGGCTAAGCCATTCTTTCTTTGAATACCACGACATTTGAAGACCTTCCCGATCGGGCATGTCGAAAGATCTGGCGTTTGTCTCTGCTTATAAACAATAATATTCTGCTCAGCAGAAAATGGTTTCTTCACCAATTCCCAAACAATATCGTTAGCTTCGAGTAAAGAAGAAGTCGACATGCTTGAATGACCTGAAGACGTGTTCATTCAGGCTGAAAGCTTCGAGCTAAGAGGCTGTGATCAGGTTGTGTTGCCCGTTTAGTCATGCAAATCGAAAATTGCATGACCAAGGCGTCAAAAACAGCCTCATTGCGCGTGCGCGAACGTCGTAAGCCAATCAGAAACCAACAAACCTAATATAAAATAATACAGCTAGTCATGAAATTTTGAAAGTGCATGACCAAAACACACAGCGAGCAAACCACGCAGCAATCATACGCAATCTTTTTCCACGCGCTTACGCAACCGGTCATGCATGTGAAAAATGCAGGACCGCTCAGTTGCCAAGGTAACAAAGCCAAAATCAATCAACATACGAGAATATTTAGCAAGAATATCGCCTAAAGACCATTGATTTGGGTAAACAAAATAATAAATAAAATACTTAGGCGTAGAAGTGCAAAGATAAAGTATAATTCTATTGTAAACAATTATACTGAACTGATTTTTAAACATTTTGGGGGAAATTTTTAGTCATGCACTGCATGACCTGCATGACCGCTGGCTTCGCCACTGTTGATATATGTATATTAATATACTAACCGCGACAATCAAAACTTAATGTTTAAAATTGAAATTTCATTTCATTAAATTAGAGTGGATGATGGTGACAAGGAGCAAGCAGCAGAAACAGGTGTAACGGAAAAAACAAAAACACCAGCTTCCTACGGGCATCCAACCAATTTGAATATCCGTTTCTGGGACCTACCCGGCATCGGAACGCCAGATTACCCCAATCTTCCAACTTTCTGCCAAAAAGTTCACATTGAAAAGTACGATACTTTTCTGATAATCACCGCGAAGAGGTTCACAGAATATGATCTACAGTTAGCTAAGAAAGTTGAATCCATGGGAAAGTCTTTTTTCTTTGTTCGCACCAAGATCGATAACGACAGGAGATCTGAGTTGCGAAAGAAGGGATTCAACGAAGAGAAGATGCTGAAAAAGATTAGAGATGATTGTGTTGAAAATTTGAGAAACTTCAGCTTTGGCGAAGAAAAAATTTTCCTGGTTAGTAATCATAATCCAGCTAAGTGGGATTTCCATCGTTTGGAAGAAGCAATCTTGGAACAGTTGCCAGCCAAGCAGAAAGAGGCGTTAACCTTAACCATGCGCACTGACTCAAAAGTTATTTTGAGAGAAAAAATTAAACTCTTGAAAGGTATGTATGACGACATTCAAGGCAACCAGGTAAAATATCAATGAGACATGTGTTCTTCGTTACTCAGGTTTGAATAAATGAATGAACATTTGCTAAACGTTTGTACTTCAGTCTATATGTAGCGTCTAGAACAGCTCTGACGAAAGCGAAATGTTCAAATGTGGCTAGATGTTTGTAAATGCTTTCTACACTAGTATTCATGCAACCGGGAGCCGCGGAACCAGGGGGAAATAGAGGCATGTGCACTCCCCCTCCCCAACCACACTTTTTTTAAAAGGGAAAGAGCCTTTTTTCTGGGCTGCAGCGCCTTATTTAAAGCACATAAAAAGTATTTCTTGAGTGAACGCCCCCCTTTGCTGGAAGGAAAGTGCCCTTTTGCAGTAGTAAGGACTCTGTAAAGGCCATTTCCGACGTTATAGAGACCCCATATATTTTTAAAAATATTCATTCGGCTCATGAACGACATACAATTGTTTAATTTTTGGTCGTATATATAAAAGTGCCTCTTTTGGCTAATGCCCTTCCTCCCTCGCGGTCTCTGCCTGCGACATTAGGGAGCTTAAGATGCACCAAATCTGCGACACGGACGCGACTAAAACACAATCGCTAATAATGGGAGACTAGTTCTACTTTCATTTCTCGTGTCTCTGCATGGCTTTGTTTACCAACAACAATCCATAGTTTTTACCCGTGAAGTGAAAGTGTGATAATATATAGCGGCAGTTTTTTATCACGTCCGCATCGTAGATTTGGTGTATTTTAAGTCCCCTATTATTACTCCGCGAACGTACGTACCCATAATACCCCTAGTAAAAATGTACATCTTGTCAGCAAGATATGTTCGCAACAGCCCTGTAACAATCTTGCCAACATGTCCTAACGATATTGCTGTTTTGGGATGCTAGTCAGTCTAACAATTAGCCAACAAGCTGAGAACAAGAGCTGCCATCTCCAGGGATCGCGGAGCCTGTTTAAAAGTGGGCGAGAGGGGGGGGGGGCACTATCGTGCACGGGAACTATTCCACAGAGGCAGGCTGGATTTATCCGGTAATTTTTATTGTTCACCGAAAAAGTGCAGGGACAATACTCCCCCCGTCCCCCTGTTCCGCGGTCCCTGAACACACTTGATATCGTTCAATTTATATACTGGAAATATTTTGTAGCAACTCTATTTCAAGGCTATAACAAATGTGACCTTCCTTGGGAAAACGTACGTTAACGATTTTGCATTAAAACGGGCAAAAAAACGGTTAACGAACGGATAGTAAACGCTTTGTCAAATCGTTTCAACGGATCATAAAAACGTTTTAGACGTTTTGAGTAAAAAATACGAACGGGTAAAGACAAAAAATTAAACGGCTCTACGAACGGCTTTAACAAACCGTTCGAACGAAATTAAGAAACCGTTCAAACGATATTCGGTAACCGTTTCAACGGATCTGCACAGAATGGTATAAAGCAGTGAACAATAATATACAAAAACGGGCAAGTAGGCTATACACTGATCCAGAATTAACCAACATACATTTATCCAAAAGCATGCGTATAAGCACAAAAAAAATAGATCACTTTGGTGTTTATAAACGTTTCATCGTTTCAAACGTTTCATCGTTTCAAAAGTTTTATCGATTTCCGTACCAACAAATTAAAAGACGCTAAAGCCGGAGACACGCGGCGGTGTTTTTGCATAACACGGCACAGCTGATATACATGAGACTTAAGCCCGTGACTTAAGTAAGGTCTCTAAACGCGACTATATACGCAATCAGTTATATTTATAAGGCCTAAAACTAAACGTATAGTACATGTAGCTATACGAAACAAGAACTAGAACCATTATCTGTGTTGATGGAACCTGTCGCGAGTGCTATATTGTCTCAATTATAGTAAATGGCTCAGTATCAAAAATCGGGTGTCCATTATAGCGTATTGGTAATTTCCTCTATATTAATGCCTGTGAAACACGGCACTGAGATCTAAAATGCTCAGTGCATGCTGAGTTAAATTATTGTTACTAATATTTTCCATAATTCATATATTAGTTAGCTCCGGAATATTAGGGAAAGATGCAGTCACAACGGATTTAATAGCGATAGGCCTATATCTGTTAAGTAAAAGGTCAACTGGTCAAGATGTAAAGGTATATATAAACCAACTATAAACAGTTTGAACAGCAAATAAACACAGCATGCACGCAGCAATTAAGGTATATTGCAGAGTGCAGAAAGCAGAATAATGACAATATATTGGTATACTGAAATATTGCAGAGTGCAGAAAGCAGAATAATGACGATATATTGGTATACTGAAACATTTGATGCTCGCCTTAAAATGTACTCCATAAACATGTACTTCCTTGAAATGCACAAAATCCTGTGAATTTAAAGTCATTATATCACGCTAACTCACTTATCATTCATGTAGTGCTACATACATGCACCAACAAAAAGACGCTCACATATCCTATGATTATAAGCACGAAGTATTTGGCTTCGTTAAAGTTCGTTTTATAAGTAAGCCGATACCTTAATTTACATGTTATGTATATTTAATTTGCTTGTAAATCTTTTATTCACCTACTTTCTTCCAAATATCGTGTGGTAGTTTATATAGTAGCTACATCTTTTTATATCAGCCTAATCAAGAAGACTTTATCGACCAATTCCCTATTAGCTATGTTTTGCGCAATCACAACATCGCTATTTAAAACGTCTTTATATCATAAACAACTATATATATAAGGCTGTTCCTGACTGGAACGTTTGGAAATTCCGCACCTGAGATTTTGAAAATTTAATAGTATTGTAAATATAGAAAGTGTTAAAATTGCGCGGTCGATATCTCCGCCGCGCGATACAGACATTCCACACTGGACTGGCTGTTTTCCCCTATTTATTTTGGGAAATGCAAAAATAGCTTGGAACACCTTAATATACACAACCTTTCCTGGTGGTCTTCTATTTTATTTTATTTTATTTAAAGAAATCAGAAATAAATAATGATTATTGAATCGGCATAAGTAGTTGACCACCAGGACTACGCTAACCTTACGACGTCTTCTCACTTCTGATGTCGTCCGTTTTAGTAAAAGAATACATAATGTATCTCCGTCTTCCCAAGTAACGTATCTTCGTCTTTTCAACTATCGAACTTACAGTCGCACGCAGGTATACACTCTATCTATTGGCGCAATTTGAAATTTGCAAGCTAATATTTCACTTGACATTGATGTCAACTTGCATAAGAATAGCTTGATAATATTATACATGTTAATTTAATTATGCTTTTGAGAGAGTTGAATTTCACGCAGCTGGAGTATTTTCCAATGACTGAAGAGACGTCAGCACTTCTGCGGCTTTCTCATTTTAATTATAGTTGAGTTGAGTAAAATGGAGTGGCATGCATGTATGATATACTATATAGTATCACATATTCACATTATAATGGTTTATCGAAACGAAACGGCGCAAATCGTACTCAAAAACCATGGCCGTACGAGGCACTTTCCGTTACAGTGATGCGGTAATTGCGGTGGACACTCAGTGATTCACAAGACTATAAGTACTTTCAAGTATTAATATAGCTTTTGATGTAAAATAACATATTATTATTAGATTCGAAGCAAAGGTTTCGTGCAGTTTACATTATACTTTATATAACATCAGTATATGCACGAATAAACTTTTCAGTTTTGCTGCCTTAGCCTAGGAAAGTTTTATTAATAGCCTAATAACTGTTTATTGCAAAAGCTTTGATTTTGTTCATTTAGTCGCTGTTCATTTGGTATCAAAATCTATTTTCCTGGTTTTAAACTCCATATGAAAAATTAAAGTTGTATCAAGCACCAGTAAGAGAAATTATATTCTGAGAGAAAATTCTACTCCTGAGTTACAAGGGAATATAAACTATTTCCTATAACATGATCACTTAATATCATAATCCGACAATTATTTTAATTAGGTTTATGGTGCCAGTTAGGTGTTGATATACAGTATGCCGATTTCCGTCAAAGTAAGTTGAGTTATCAATGTATTTAATTTGCCGTCGGGCAACATGCACAGTTATTGAATCCACGAAATAGATTATATGCTATCGACGTGTTAGCTGTTCACTGTTCACTTTTCAGTTACAAATCACGGCTTGGTCGCGAGACAATCCAATATGCCGGTAAAGAGGAGTTAAAATTTATGATTTATATTTATTCACGCATTTAAATTTGATGACTTGTGGATGAAAATGGAGCGAAGGTAAATTATAATCTTGTAACTACGTGTCTGTTTTGTAGTAGCGTGGTTGCTGTACACTTTTCAGCAATTTACGAAATAGTACGTATTGGTTTTCAAGGCGTCTACCTTGTGTCCTATTTGGAGTCATCTTGACACCTAGCCTAATAAGTATTTGAATTAGCGAAATTTGGCAAAATATGAGGTACAGAATTATTTTAATAAAGTATAACAACCAGCGAAAAAGTAAGCCACTAAGGTTTCGAGTAAAATTGACCCATTAAATGTTTTAAATGTAAGGTTTCGAGTAAAATTGACCCATTAAATGTTTTAAATGTTATGGGCCGTAACTCTCTACTCTCCAAGATGTTGTTGTTAGAATTTAGTAATGTAATACGATCCTTTAATATGATGTGTGCGCTCATGTCGAATATTCCACTTAATATAAACACAATAAAAGTGCAACAGTATTAAACGTGATTGTACTTATCCCGCCTCTGTTTCAACATATCATATACGAACAAGTGAAAATACTTTATTAGTTAATTGTTTTTTAATTAATGTGTTTCATAATATTTTGTTTCACGGCAGAACCATTG
>CACRXK020003101.1:0-30849 GCA_902702795.2 Paramuricea clavata | reverse complement strand
ACCGGACTTTGTAACCACCGGGAAAGGGCATCGTGGATATACTGAATGAGTATAATGTCCAATGGTCCATTAGATCCAATGGACATTTGAAATGTCCAATGGACATATGAAATGTCCATTGGACATTTGACGACCAAGGAATGTCCATCAATTGAATATATAGATACTTCTCAATGCTTCCTTGTATTATCAATATATTGTGTTGCTAACGACGCAATATATCAATATATTATGTTGCTTTGTTCCTATAAGAAAGCACGCAATATATCAATAGAAAGCACGCCATATATCAATATAATATGTTGTTGCTTTGTTCTTAAGAAACCACGCAATATATATTAATATATTATATTCCCTTGCGGTCACCTAATTACTTATCGAGTTAATTTAAGGCTATACTTTCCAGTCCGGAAAATTATCCATGGATTGGAACGGGCAAGAAAATTTCTCTTTGTGCCGGGGAAAGTCATTAGTTCCAACCATGCAGAGCTCACAACACAAAGAAAAATTTTCTCACTCAAGAATTTGACACTCAAGAGATGCTCAGATTGAATCTTCACTCAATTAATGTGAGTGACCATTTAGAATACAGGTGTAAGGATTAACTTTGTTAGCCGGTTGTCATTCAACACGTAACTCACTATATGGTACCGCTATAACAATCACAGAAAGCCAATTCCCGATTCAGCAACCTTATAACATTGTCCAAATTTGAAAAAGTTTGTGCATATAAAAACAACATAACACGCCGCATCTTCTCCGAATATATCTTAACAAAAATATGTATATACACACATGAGACAAAAATAAAGTTTTTAAAAAGTTTGGGTTGTCTAAATACTGAACACAATCAACCAAACTACGTACGGCTGTAAAAGAAATATCTAGAACATTTGTTACCCTCAATATTCGCGAGAAATACGTTGTATTTTCAAAAGATTCTGCCTCAGCAAGACTGGCCATCTATGACTATAAATATAATATCACAGAGATCTCAGAGACCATTACCAGTGTTTCCACTCTCCAAAAGGTCAGGGCCTTCCAGAGGGGGCCACTGGGGCATTGCGCCGGCCTCCCAGTTTAAGGGGGACACCAAAATTTTCAAAATTAAAAAATAATTTCGAACGTTTTTTGCTATAAATGGTATAACACAAAATATAGATCGAAAAAAAGGGTCTGACCCATGTTGTAATAGGAATTTGTGGGGAAAAAGTTTTTTGAACCTTAGTTTAACTCGTGTTCGACCAGAAAATTTTTTAACCCTTTTTTAATGTCCGGAAAAAGTTTTCACCTCCTCCCCTGCTCGCCAACCTGTTGGGGAAAGATAGGGCTCCCGAAACAAAAATTTGCCCCAGGCCTCCGAATTTCTCCGATAGGCCCTGATTATCGTAATCGCCATTTTATATGGAAATAATTATAAGTCGATGGCATAACGATGTCATGTTAGCAATGTTAGTATGGCCATGGTTGTCAGTGCACGAAGTAATTAACTAATTATTGAAGACAATAAATTATTTTTATAAAACCCTTGTCGCGAATATTGATTTTTAAGCTTCGGCCTTCGCATAGCCTGCTCGCCTTCCGAGGGGCCCGCCGTGGCGTTCAAAAGCGTACGAGATTTTGAAATTAGGTGGTCTCACAAACTTTAATCAAATATGATCTTTTGAAGCTCAAGGTTGTGACTATTTCCACAAAAGTGGCTTTATCGGCCTTTACGCGTCACCAAAACAAACGCATCCGCTATGCGGAACAGAAGGTGACGATGGATGTGCTAAATCCCATATCAAATGGCATGCATGCTTTGAAACAACCGGATGGCAATCGGGCAATCGAAATGCGGCCAATGCCAATAAATGGCAATTTTAATTCAGCTATAATTTGTAATTATGAATGATCTATAGTTAAATTAATCAAACAGTAAGCATACAAATAAATGTGAAACAAAGTTTCTATCTTATAAGCTACAAAATTAATTCACTACTGTATAATAATTTTAACATTCAGCCCTGAAATGAACTCTGAACAGCATGCGTCTTAATTATGCGGTTTAATTAGTTACACTCGTAAGGGCATTCATCGCTACACTGTTCATAACTGCGATTAACGTAACTGGCAACCGCGTCGCTTAAAAGTATTTCGCTTCTCAGACAATTCCTTACTAAAGAAACACCAGTCCTGAAATAGTTTTAAATAAACGCGTATGTTTATAGTCGCATACAGAATTATCAGAACAAACCAACTGATAATTGTATATTGAATATCTTATATTTCATTAAAAAATAAGTGAATGTTTAATCAATGTTTGTAAATCGGATAAAGATGCGATCCTGATTTACATAAACTTTAGCTTTGATTTTTGCGCCTTAGACAATGTTCATTTTTAAAAATACTTAGATAAAGACCGACTGCTCATGTTTTAACTAGTACTTAATAGGCCCTGTAAACTGTAACTATCAAATGGCATACAAATAATTTACACATTGCATATATGCCTGACAATTATACATTCAACGCACAATTCAAATGCCCATTTGACATATGCGTATCCCATTGGATCCAATGGACAACTGAAATGTCCATTGGACATACGCCTGTCCATTGGATCCAATGGACCATTGGACATACTTCCTTTGCCATCTCACAGGCCTGCTGCCAGCATGGGGTCAATGTCAACCTATGACGTCATTCCTGTTAACTTATTTACTGCACTACCAAATGTCCACTGGACATATGCCTGTCCATTGGATCCAGTGGACAAATCAAATGTCCACTGGACATATCTATGTCCATTGGATCCAATGGACAAGTGGAATGTCCATTGGACATATGCATGTCCAATGGATCCATTGGATCCAATGGACCATTGGACATACTCCCTTTGCCATCTCACAGGCCTGCTTACCTGCATGGGGTCGATGCCCACATATTACGTCATTCGAAATAACTTATTTACTCCACAACCAAATGTCCAGTGGACATATTTCTGTCCATTGGATCCAATGGACAAATCAAATGTCCACTGGACATATCTATGTCCATTGGATCCAATGGACAAGTGGAATGTCCATTGGACATATGCATGTCCAATGGATCCATTTGATCCAATGGACCATTGGACATACTCCCTTTGCCATCTCACAGGCCTGCTTACCTGCATGGGGTCGATGCCCACATATTACGTCATTCGAAATAACTTATTTACTCCACAACCAAATGTCCAGTGGACATATTCCTGTCCATTGGATCCAATGGACAAATCAAATGTCCACTGGACATATCTATGTCCATTGGATCCAATGGACAAGTGGAATGTCCATTGGACATATGCATGTCCAATGGATCCATTGCATCCAATGGACCATTGGACATACTCCCTTTGCCATCTCACAGGCCTGCTTACCTGCATGGGGTCGATGCCCACATATTACGTCATTCTAAATAACTTATTTACTGCACAACCAAATGTCCAGTGGACATATTCCTGTCCATTGGATCCAATGGACAAATCAAATATCCACTGGACATATCTATGTCCATTGGATCCTTATGCCTGTCCATTGGATCCAATGGACAAATCAAATGTCCACTGGACATTTCAATATGTCCATTGGACATCTTGCAGAGGTATTGGACATTAATCAAACTTTTTAACCTCGTTTTAAAAACAGGGCATTTCCCAGATCAATGGTGTGAAGGTCTCATTACGCCAAATTTTAAGTCAGGAGATAAAACTGACCCCAATAACTACAGAGGAATTTGCGTGACTAGCTGTCTCAGTAAATTCCTTTGTACTATTTTAAATCAACGGTTAAGTAAATTTAGCATTGATAGAAACATAATTCACCGCTCCCAAATCGGATTCCAGTCAGGCCACAGAACAGCTGACCATATTTTCGTCTTAAAAACAATAGTTGATAAACACATAAATCAGAAAAACGAAAAAATCTATGCATGCTTTGTGGACTTTAAAAAAGCATTTGACTCTGTTTGGCACGAAGGCCTATTTTTAAAACTGCTTGAGAACAAAATTGATGGTCATTTCTACAACCTTATTAAAAGTCTATATTCAAGCTCTAAATGCGCCGTAAAAGAAAGTAAAATAAATCGAACTGAATTTTTCTGTTACTCCAAAGGAGTGCGTCAAGGGTGTATTTTGAGCCCCCTTTTATTTAATATCTATATAAACGAATTAGCAACATTATTTGATAATACAGCTGCCGATCCATTTATACTACCAAATGGGACTAAACTGAGCTGCCTTCTATATGCCGATGACTTAATTTTATTATCTCGATCAAAATTCGGCCTACAAAAATCTCTAGACGATCTTCATTGTTGGAGAAAAAATGGCTTATGGAGATAAATTTGAAGAAAACACAAATAATGATATTTGAAAAAAGAAGAACAAGAAAAGCGAGACCAATTTTTAATCTTGGAAATCGGAACATAAAAATCGTGCAGGAATACTGTTACCTAGGAGTCAAACTAAATCACAATGGTAATTTTACTCTAGCTCTAAAACAACTAAGCGAAAAGCCTTGCATGCTCTATACGGTATAAGAAGACAGCTCAATTTCAGCCATCTCAATCCCAAATATGCCATTAAAATATTTGATTCAATTATAACTCCTATCCTACTATACAACTCGGAAGTATGGGGGACATACGTGAAAAATGATTTCAACAATTGGGATAAATCACCAATTGAGAAGGTTCATCTTAAGTTCTGTAAAATTTACCTCGCTATCAGTAGGAAAGCAAGTAACATTGCCTCCAGAGCTGAGCTTGGAAAACTCCCTCTCATCATTAACGTATTCAAAAGGGTCTTCAAATACATCACTCACTTAAACTCGCTTCCCCAAACAACCATTGCGAAGCAAGCTTTTCTAATCTCGAAAGATCTACACTCCAAGCAGAAAATATCTTTTTACGGAAATGCAATGGAAACTATCAAAAATTTAAATCTAAATGAAGAAATCCTTAATTTAGAAGCCGTAACGACTGAACATATTAAAACTATTACCAAAACCCTTGAGGAAAAATACTGAACATTTTGGAAACATAAACTTGAAAATTCATCCAAATGGACTTTCTACTCAACGTTCAAAACGGACCACAACCTCGAAAACTACCTAGTATTTATAAAAGATCCATACGAAGGAAGATGTCTTTCAAGACTTAGAGTCAGCAACCATGACTTCCAAATTGAGATCGGGCGCTATCAAAATATACCCCGTGAAGAACGCTTATGTAAAATCTGCAATTCAGGAGAGTTGGAAAATGAAACCCATCTCCTCCTCTCTTGCAAAGCCTATGAGCAATTTCGTGCAAACCTTCGAAGTTCATTAGAGAATGCTTCATCTGACGAGATTAATCTAAACTCTCAAACTCTATCAGCGGACCTAATGAAATCAACTGATAGTGAGATCATTACCAAACTTTCAAAATTTATTTATTCATGTTTCAAGCAAAGACTTAAGGTGGTAGTCAGCCCTAAATTTAGATCGACAGTTTAAATTTTTTTCAACATTTTTTTTTGCTTTACTGACTTCATTATTTATTGTATTTTCGCCCCCTGAACTTTTTTTTCTGGTATTTGAAAGAGTTTCTTCAAAATATCCATTTTTATGGAAGGATGTCATAAAATTGTGCATAGCAACCATTTAGGATGACTTGTTTACTTTGGTTGCCATGGACTTTCTACCCCTGAGATGTATGATATTTTCGCGACAACCCCTTTGCCATTTCCCCCTTTATGCCTGCACTAAAATATCGCCTGATTGCAGGTTGAAACATCGATCAGGCCCTTGTGTTTACATCACACATGAATTTACATTTTTGAGTAGCTATACTTGGTATACAATATCTCGCAATCCAGCTGTTTACAAAGCGTTTTTAAGTTATTTTTTAACGAGGAAATGGTGAGAGAGGATAAAAGGAAGAAAGGATCAGTAAAGCATGGAAAAAGAAGGGGTTTTTCTGGCAAAAGACGGCAGGAGATAGCCGACGAATTTACAAATGACGCCAATCCTCGGGACGCCAATCCTCAGAGTTTACCCGGTGTTAGCGAGGTTTTACCAACGAATACAACTGCCGATCGCGAAAGTGTCTCGACTAAGAAGCTTCTAAACAGTTCTTTTGAGAAATTCGAAAGCAGCCGAGGAATTTTGACTCGTGAACAAGCAAGAAAAGTTGGTTTAGGATCGGCACGTGATGTTGAAATTGCAACCGGATTTAAAATACAAGATGCCACTCTCTTGAGCGATTGCATTTCGGCCGCAGCAGTATGTAGTTCCTGTCGTAAAGCAACATCAAAACTTAAACTTTATCAACGAAACAGCGATAGAGAAGGTTTGTCAGAATCATTATTCCTGCAATGTTCGTCTTGTGAGGTGGTGACTCCATTACCAACAAGCAATCGACTAGGTGGCAAAGGTGGTGTGTCTCATGAAGTCAACCGTCGAGCAGCTTTGGCTTCCCATCAATTTGGCCATGCTGGATTGACACAGTTCTGTGCTGGTATGAACTTACCTCCCCCAGTTGGTAAAGATTCATACAATAAGCATCTAATTAAAATTGAGAAGGCTGCCAAAACCAGTGCCGAAGAAGTAATGAAAGATGCTGCCAAAAGATTATTCGAAAAGGTTATGTCAGAATGTCCGGATGATATTGAGGAGGACGGCGAAGATTTGATTGCTCATGTTTCTGTGACAGTTGACGGTACCTGGCAGAAAAGAGGTCACTCATCAAAAATCGGAGTGATCTTTGTTATCTCAGTTGCAACTGGGGAAATCCTAGATTATGAAGTAAAATCACTCTTCTGCCATGAATGTAAAGCTCATAACAACCAAGATCATGAAGGCGAAGAGTTCCAAGAGTGGAAGAAGGCTCATGAACCAAAATGTGAAGTGAACCATGTAGGATCGTCTGAAGAGATGGAAGCTGTGTCTGCTGTTGACATATTTAGCCGAAGTATTGCAACAAGAAAATTAAAGTATACAACCTTTGTTGGTGACGGAGACAGCAGTAGTTTTGGCCGGGTAAAGGAGGCACTGGATAAAAAGTTTGGTGCTGCTTATGAAATTAAGAAAGAGGAATGTGTGGGGCATGTTCAGAAGAGGCTTGGAAGTGGTTTGAGAAGGTATAAGAATGACATGAAGGGAAAGAAACTTTTGGACGGTAAATCGGTTGGAGGAAAAGGACGGTTGACAGACAAGGTGATTGATAAAATGCAAAATTATTACGGCAAGGCAATTCGGGGAAACAAAGGAAATCTGGAAGGGATGAGGAGAAGCATTAAAGCCATTCAGCACCACATGATAAAGAATGATGAACTAACACTAGAACAACAACACCAATACTGTCCCAAATCATCTGATACATGGTGCAAATACTGGAAGGACAAAGCCGACGGAACTAAGTTGTACAATGAAGATAACCGGTTACCTGAGGTTTTTATGAAACAATTGGACCCACTTTTCACAAGGCTATCTAATGATGACCTCTTGAGGAGGTGTTTGAAAGGGATGACCCAGAACCAGAACGAGGCAGCTAATGGTGTGTTATGGTCCAAGTGTCCGAAAACCAAGTTCTGTGGTGCAAGGCGCGTACGTATTGCAGTATGTGAGACAGTTGCTGTGTTCAACACTGGTGCTGCAAGCAAAGCTGTGATAATGAACTTGTGTGGTGTCACCCCTGGAGTCCATACAATGAGAGCTCTTAGAAAGCAGGATGACACCAGACTGAAGACTGCAGCTAAAAAGGTAAGTATGAAGTACCGAGAGAAAAGACAGAAACTCAGGGCGCAGCGAAAGTCAAAAGGTGACAAGATGGCATACCAACCTGGTGGCTTTGGACTAAGTGCCAAGCCTGTTGACACTGGAAAGAAAAGAAAAAGAACACCAAAACAGACAAAAACCAATGACGTAAATGAACAACCACAAATAACCTTTGTTATGCCGACTATTGAAGTAGTTGGTAAAAAACGACGGACATGACATTCGGTTTTGGTGTCTAGAATCTTTATTTGAGACATTTTTACTGAAGAAAAGACAATTGTATTGAACATATGTATCTTATTGCAACTCATTGAATATACAGGTAACATTTGTCTGTAATATGTGTGCTGTATGATGCACAAAGTTGGGGCAAAACATTAGTTCCTTTTTAACCTTGATTATCTCAAAACGAGCGAGTTTTGTATTACCAAATTTGTGGAAAGCCTAAATGAAAGGGAATTTAGTGTATTGCCCTGATTTTTGGACTGCATATGTATCTCATGACACTTTACAGGATCAGCAGACAGTTTTTCCAAATTTGCGGTTTTGGCCTTGTCACCATGGAAACAGTGCTTTTTTAGCGTTCGGACAAAACTATTTGTCAAAATGAAATTCTATCTGCTTGTCCTGTACCCTAGGTCATAAGAAACAATCTCACCAAATTTGCAGTTGATAGCTATTTTTGTTCTAAAGATATTCTTTCTGCAAATTCTTGCTGTGCCGCAGTATTCTGCTGTTACCATGGCAACTATTTAGTGTTATTCACTTCAAGTAAAGTTAAAATTTGTATACTAATTAGATCTTGCTTTTTGCCAATTTTTGTGGTGAATGAATAAATCCTGTTGAAAGTAGAGCAAAAAGAGTGTTTGGGGAAATTTAGGAATGACTACCACCACAAAGGGTTAAATTTGTTATTTGTGCAATGGATATGGCCTGAATGGAAGAATAACGAGGCCGAATTGTTGACCACCTACACGGGATGACAAAATGGCGCCGAATTTGGACAAAGTTGTGGATTTACCTTGTCGATGGTTAAACAGCTATGATCTACTTGAAACCAAGTTGAAACTTGTTTAAAATGTTCTTGATACCATTATGTCTGAGATGATTTACATTTTGGAAGGTTGTCGACGAGATCGCCGATAAACAGCGGAATAAAGTGGAGAACTTGGCCAAATGCGTCCATTTGCAGGAGGTAGGCACATTTCAAATTATTATTTCGGTCAGGAAATATTAACTATTTTACACCAAACCAGTGTTAATATATTGAAATAAGTACCAGTTATGTTTCTATCAAAAAGATTTAGGGAAAAAGGACGTTTCACCCCGGATTGGGGTTCGGGCAGCGTTACCATGTTAACCGTCATGTTCAACTTGCCCCAAAACAGTTGAAATTATCTGTCCTAAATGAAATGCATACAAACTCATATACAGGTCCTAGACTATTTTGCAAAGATGTATTTCGCTGTTTTACAATATATTTTTGCGATGTATTTCGCTTTTAACCGAAAACAAGTCTGCAGTTTCATGAATTAGTGGCTGTCAGCCGTGAAACAAAGTGTGAAAGGCATGTATAAACACGAATTTTGTCGAAGATAAACCAGATGTTTTTTTAGAAGTAAATTTAATCGTTGTCTTGGCTATGTTTGGGACTTGGGTAAGTGTTATAAACATTTCAGTATTAAAATTCCATACCGTACTTGCTTTGTGCTTTCGATTTCATTCATATATCTTCAAAATTTTTATGCCATCCTTAACTCAGTAAATAACATGTTTTTTATGCAAGTTGGTATTTGCACGAAATTGTATAAATGTAGTGATTAATAATGTTGTTTATTTGGGGTAATTAATACAGCGTATCGTGTTTTTATGTGTGTTTATTTATGGTCGTTTACGTAAACTATAACCTATACTTAAACATATAACTCAAAAACTAGCTTCTGCCTACAAAGCAAAATTAATATATTTTGCCGTATTTTCGAGCAAACTACTGTCGGCAAAACGAGTTTTTTGATTTCCCTGCAGTTTCACGACAAATTTTCAAAACGTTTTACCGTTGCATTTTACATTAAATTTTAAGCCTATTGAAAGCCACATAACATAAAACTATATCGATACATTCCAAAATATGAAAATCAATAATTCTTTAGTTAAAAATTATCTCGTATTATTTTCACGTTACCATAGCGACTACTATTATACTTCATGTGGAATTTCTATATTTTTTTGATTTAATAATTTTGCCACAAAAGAAATTACAAAAGTAACACACAAAGAAAACAAAAAAATTTGTTAAAAAAAAATTGAAATTTGTGGCGAGGGAACCCAAATAGAAGCCAAAAGGCTTATTGGATATTGGATTACCCCGTCATAGTTTAAATAAATATACAGAATATGTACAAGCAGCACACGGAATACAAGATACATATTAAATGGATATAGTCAAACACTACGGTGGAAATATATAGTAATTGAATGATATACAAATACTTGTAATTAACATGATTATTAAATAAAGTACCAAAATTTAGTACAAATCAAAAAAGTATTTTTTTAGCTTGGACAAAAATGATAGAACTGTAGGAGTATTACGGATATCAGGATCCAATGAGTTAAAAAATTTAGGACCTTGGTATTTTATAGTGAACTGTTTGGTCTTAGTTCTACAAAATGGAATATAGAATTGACCAGCACTACGTAAGTTGCGAGTGTGGACTTGATCAGTAATTGAAAAAAAATTGATAAAGCTTTGTGGGAGGAGATTACTTTTATAAGAAAACATAAACTTACCCAAATTCAAGAAATATATATCATTAAATTTGAGTAAATTTAAAGATTTGAATAAGGGTGATGTATGGGCGTCAAACGTTACATTACATAATATTCTAATGACTTTTTTCTGAAGTAAAATGAGGCGATTAAGATTGGAGGGATATGTCGAGCCCCATATCGTAATACAGTAATTAAAGTAAGGATAAACAAGTGCAAAGTATAGTGTACGCAAAGCAGAACGGGTGAGGCAAAAGCTTGATTTGTAAATGATCCCGATGGATTTAGATACTTTACTCGCAATATGGGAAATATGAGACTTCCAGCACAAATGCTCATCCAAAATTATACCCAAAAAGGTGGTTTCTTTAACTCTTATTAATTTATGATTGTTTATTTCAACAGATAAATCAAGCATCTGCCTCCTTTGCCGAGGAGTAAAGATTATATAACTGGATTTCTTGATATTAATAGTCAATCTATTGGCAAGAAACCATTCAGATAGATTCTTCATTTCGTTTTTGATGACATTTTCTAAGGCTGGTAATTGACTATCAGAATAAAATACATTAGTGTCATCAGCAAACAAAATGAATTCGGAGATCATGGAGGCATTACATATGTCATTCATATAGATCAAGAATAGTAGAGGTCCAAGGATTGACCCTTGAGGAATACCGCACTTAATATTATTACTACATGAATGAACACCATTATATTCAACATATTGTTGTCTATTAGAAAAATAATTTTTCACCCATTCAAGGGCCAATCCTCGAATGCCATAATGCTCCAATTTTAGAAAGAGTATTTCATGGTCAACAGTATTAAAAGCCTTGGATAAATCTAAAAATATTCCAATAGTAAACTTTTTATTATCAAATGCAGTTGCAATTTTGTCCAATAAATTAGTTAAAGCATGCGAAGTGGAATGATTTTTTCTGAAGCCATATTGACTGATTTTCAAACAAGATATTTTGCTTATTTAAATAATGCAATAAACGATTATATACAACCTTTTCAAGAACTTTAGAGAACACAGGTAAGATTGAGATAGGTCGATAATTTGAGAAAAAGTTACCCTCACCGGATTTAAAAATTGGTAAAACCCTTGCAACTTTCATCTGGTCAGGAACAATACCGGATTGTATAGATAAATTGACAATGTGGGTGATAGGTTTAGAAATAAAATGAATAAAGTCCTTTATGGTCCACATCGGGATATTGTCGTAACCTCCCGCAGTCCCTGAACGTAAGGAACTAACTATTTCAGTTATTTCCGATTCATCGGCGGGTTCGAAAAACAACGAGTTTACAAAATTTCCAGATAAATAGCTGGCTGGTGATTTCTCTGAGCTAGGTACGTTTACAGCTAAATTCGGGCCAATGTTGGTAAAATAGTGACAAAACCTATTGGCGATGTTTAAAGGATTGGTGACATTTAGATTTAAATTGTTATCAGTAAATGTTGATGGCAACGGGGTTCTGCGCTTTTTCTTATTAATGATTTCATTGATAATTTTCCAAGTTGCTTTAATGTTGGATTTATTAGATTCCAGCTTCTCCTCATAATAAAAACGTTTGGAGGTACGTAATACATGAGTAAGCCTGTTTTTATACTTTTTGTACCTATCCTCATTTAGAGGAGTAGGAACACGTAGGAATTTCTTGTACAACTTATTTTTTTTCTTATGGACTTGTGGATACCCTTGGATAGCCAGGGCTTATTTTTGAACCTTGCTGCTTTAATTCTTTTCAAGGGAAAGGCGGTATTATATATACGCATGAACTCAGAATGAAAACTATCATAAGCATAATTTGGATCATTGTATCCCTCAATATCAGACCATCTGTGATTTCTGAGAAGGTCTTGAAATTTTAACGAGTTAGTCTTACTCCTATCACGGAATGTTACATATGCTGAAGCGTCATATTGCTTCGAGTGTAGCTTTCTCGTTCGGTGATGTCGCACTTTCAGCCATGCTTTCACCATCAGAATTTTCATGTTTTGACGTATTCCTGTTCTTCTTAAGCGGCATTTGATTTTACAAATGCTAAACTAAAGCTTCCACTAGATTAAACTATCGTGACTATGCTGTCTATATGACTGAGCGGAGCATGAAAGCATGCGTCCACCCACCGTGACTGCAAAATAAACGTGATATTTCATCTGTTAAAAAAAGGTGAGGGTTGCTGTATGCATGTATTTCTAGTTATATAGTTAAAACAATAATCTTTCTATTTTTTCAACTATTAATATTTTGGCGTGTTGTACAAAAAATATAATAAAAATAATAAAATTATCGTGTTTCCATGGCAACACTGACGTAAACTCGAGCCTACGTTCGGTGTTGATCAATTGCTAATACTTCATGTTAAATCAATGTTTCGAAAATACAGGCGAGGGGTTGATGCATGCATGTATTTCTAGTAGATATAGAATGCGTACTTGATCACGAGTCATGTCTCCACTTTTTCTCATGCGTGCCCGTTCAAGTCCGCTATATTGAATTTGACTATCTGTTATTTCTATGTTCTGGCTAATGCCAGACAACTTCATTCTGCCTAATCAACCTTCATCGCAGATTTACCATATCCTAGAGATACTCCCTGCATATATACTGATATTCATAATCGATCAAATAATCGATTAGTAATTGATTAATCTCTATCATTTATCATTGATCATTTGCATAATTTGAAAGTAAGTATATATACGGGTCTGTTTGCAGTTATAATGCAACAAAGGTTGCAAGGCTAAATCTTTCAAACTCTTTTACTTAATTCGGGAAAGAAAAATTTAGGCTGCGCACCAGTATAGTTTTGTTTGAAATTGTTTCCATTAAGGGACGTCTCTTGTTTATCATAATCAATTGCTAAAAAAATGATTAAACGGTTAATATCGGCAGCAGCTCTATAATAGAGTGTGCATTTTATACATTTATTGGACCTAACCAAGAGAGATTGCGAAAAATGCAACTATAGCTCCTCTGCCAGGAATTGAACCTGCGGTCCTTCGATTCCGGTGCAATGTTCTAGCTAACTGAGCTACAGGGGCCAGTTGATCGAGCTCTAGCCACAAGTTCATGTGTATAACTAAGGTGATGCTAATGTAAAGTGTATGGGTAAATATGTAAATGCCCAGAATCCTGATATTCACTCAAGCAGCTCTAATAGACTATTTTTGCTCCTCAGGTGATTATTGCAATTGCAGTAAGTTGGATATTGTGCGCAATTTTGACTGAAACAAATGTATTCTCGGAAACGTCAAAAGCTCGAACAGATACAAGATCTGGTGTCTTGTCTGAATCACCCTGGTTTAGAGTTCCTTATCCAGGTATAACATGAATTAAACTTAATTAATGTACTACTATGTACGTCTTAACTTTACAGAGGTACGACTCGGTCAAAAACACCCAACACGTCACCGGCTGCGATGTAGTCGCAATGCTGTTACGATGTTCCTAGCTAGTGCGGTTACGAGAGGCATTCGCGCGTCCCCCTGAACGAGACCAAGCCCAGCACTTTGAATGTTTTCAGAGAGTGCCGGCTTCTCCTTGGCTAGGAACATGGCGGGCGGATACGCCATCATGACGTCAAAGATACCGTCACAGAGTCGAACTTCTATTAAGTTTGAAACATGATAAATTAATTAAGTTGCACAGAAAAGAAACGTTTACTACATCGGTGTACTCATGAAAGACCATGTTAATTTAAACCAGCGAACTCCATGTCTTTTATCTGGAACGATGACACCCGGGAGAAACGTGAAGCCAATGCCAACATAGACTTGCTCCAAGTCTCTCTTTGTGGAGACCCACTATATTGTACGTTACATGACGTACCGCTGAGGGGGAGAGGAGGAAAGAGAGACTTGTAACATCTGGCAGCAGACATACTTCCGGCTGGTCAATTTCGACCAGCCGGAAGTAGATGACCGCATTGACTTATCATGTGTTTAGGGGGGGGAAGGCGACATCTGGATTTATTTGTTTAACATAAGTAATTTTGTATTCACGAGATTTCTTGTAGATTTCACATCACTTTTGACTGCGTGCATTTGGAATTTTGGGCATTATTTTTGCAATTTATTGTAAACAACGATTATAAGAAGAACGGATAAATTACAAATCAGCCGTAATCGTCATAAACCTCGATGACCACCAGGTTTTTGTGTTTGACAATTTGTATTTCATTAGATATTTATATGCAAGGTCAGTATAAACGGGTTATCTCATATAAAATGATCATTCTAATGAATTGATAAAACGAATTATATCTAAATATGTACGGCCGCGTTTTTTACACGGCCACTACTGAAGCGTTTAGCTTGATTGTTGAATAAATCGATGACTTGCTTAGTTGCTTTCTGTTTTGAGCTTAACCACCGTTTAAGCTAAACGGGCTTGATACAACTGGCCACAGACTCGGCCCCAGATAAACATTTTTGTATTATCGAGATCGAAACTATAGTAAATTGGAAACCGTGTCAATAATAAAAACGTACAATGAACTTATGAACATGCGGAAAATTGTCACGCCCAAAATTTATACAAATTTTTAAAATTTTCCGCATGTTCATAAGTTCATTGTACTTTTTTATTATTGACACGGTTTCCAATTTACTATAGTTTCGATCTCGATAATACAAAAATGTTTATCTGGGGCCGAGTCTGGGGCCAGTTGTATCAAGCCCGTTTAGCTTAAACGGTGGTTAAGCTCAAAACAGAAAGCAACTAAGCAAGTCATCGATTTATTCACCAATCAAGCTAAACGCTTCAGTAGTGGCCGTGTAAAAAACGCGGCCGTACATATTAGATATAATTCGTTTTATCAATTCATTAGAATGATCGTTTTATATGATAACCCGTTTATACTGACCTTGCATATATAAAATATCTAATGAACTACAAATTGTCAAACACAAAAACCTGGTGATCATCGAGGTTTATGACGATTACGGCTGATTTGTAATTTATCCGTTCTTCTTATAATCGTTGTTTACAATAAATTGCAAAAATAATGCCCAAAATTCCAAATGCACGCAGTCAAAAGTGATGTGAAATCTACAAGAAATCTCGTGAATACAAAATTACTTATGTTAAACAAATAAGTCCAGATGTCTCCTTCCCCCCTAAACACATGATAAGTCAATGCGGCCATCTACTTCCGGCTGGTCGAAATTGACCAGCCGGAAGTATGTCTGCTGCCAGATGTTACAAGTCTCTCTTCTCTTTCCTCCTCTCCCCCTCAGCGGTACGTCATGTAACGTACAATATAGTGGGTCTCCACAAAGAGAGACTTGGAGCAAGTCTAGCTCTGAGCTAACTGTTGCTGTTCCTTGCACGATTATGTGCGTGAGGCACTTGCCTAATGCGTAGTCGTCAGGGAGACAAAGGTGTGACCCTTGGTAACGGGCGATTAGTTCTAATCGCCCGCTCTAGCGGGCGATTAGAACTAATCGCCCGCTACAGCGGGCGATACGTGATTAAACGTCCCTGTTGAAACAAAAGAAACCCGGGCAACTATGCTATTATCATTAATAAATGCTTTGCTAGTGCTACACGCTATCATTTCATCTGTGTAGAGATCTTTTAAACCTTTCTGTGAAGAATTGCCATTTTTTATTTGATGGTGTTCTATACAAGCAGGTTGACGGTGTAGCAATGGGTTCCCCCTTAGGTCCATTGTTTGCTAATATATTCCTATCTTTTCATGAGAAATCCTGGTTAGCTGACTGCCCTTCTCCTTTTAAGCCTATATTCTACCGTCGATATGTTGATGATTGTTTTCTTATTTTCACATCACGTGACCATGTTACTCCTTTCCTCTCCTATCTAAACTCGAAACACCCCAACATTCAATTTACTGATGAGCTTGAAAGTAATTCGTGCCTTCCTTTTCTAGATGTCAAGGTCATTCGATCTAACGGTTCTTTCGCTACCACGGTTCATCATAAATCTACTTCCACCGGATTGTTTACCAATTTTGACAGTTTTATTCGAATGCTGTACAAGAAAGGTTTACTTTTCTCTCTTATTTCTCGTTATTTCAACATTTGCTCTTATGTATTTTTCCATTCTGAAATGGAAAAATTCAAGAAAACGTTCTCTCTTAATGGTTATCCTGCAACACTTGTTGACAGTTGTATCAAATCATTTCTTGATAAAATGTATAACTCTCGAGATAAAGTTCATACTTGCTCTAAAAAGATTATATATTTTTGTCTTCCTTTCACTGGTCATCATGGTTTGCAAATTCGATCACAACTTCAGAAATTTCTTTCTTCTGCCTATCCACATATTTCCTTACGTGTCGTCTTTCGTCCTTCTTTCCGTCTTTCGAACTTCTTTCCATTTAAGGACAAAATTCCCTGTGAACTGAGATCGCATGTTGTGTATTTGTATAAGTGTCAATGCTGTGGTGCATTGTATGTTGGTCAAACTCGCCGACACATTCACACGCGTATCTCTGAACATATGGGTGTTTCACCTTTGACTGGAACGAAACGTTCTGTTTATATCCATACCACTAAACATCAAATTTCACCCTCTGATTTTAAAATCCTTTCCACTGTTACTTCTGAAGCGGATTTACTCATTCGCGAAAGCCTTTTCATATCTAAACTTAATCCTATTTTAAATGCCAACATTAGGTCAACTCCTCTTGACCTATTTTAATTCTTTGCTATAGGTCTCTAATTACTAATAATTACTAACCATTATATCTTTAATTTACTAATATTTTTAATGATAGGTTGTTTTTCATCCCTTCCTCTTATTCGCTTATTTGAATAATGTAACCGTTTAAACATTTGTGTATATATATATATATATATATATATATATATATATATATATATATATATATATATATATATATATATATATATATATATATATATATAATGCACGCTTGTAAATAAGTTTAATTGCTCTGAAGATGTTGTGAACAATACAACGAAACGTTAGCCAATAAATTTTATATTTTTGTTATGTCTTGTCTGAAAGTCATTTGCTGGGCTTTAATTTTCATTTTTAAGTTACGCTTTCCACCCAGTGTATCAATCGCTGTGGTTCAAATAAAGTACAATTATCAGTAATTGCGTTGTTCATCTAGACAAGTGAACAGTTTTTTCACAAAAAAATAAAGTGCGAAAATTTGAATATTTCCTAGAGCATAGTTTTTACAGTGAGGACATGAACTCTACCTAAATTTAATTCGCTTCTGTCTTAAATCCAAAATGAATAGAGTAACATCCAAATTGACTACCCTGAGTTCAAGTTCGTCAATGGTTTATCGTCAATATCTTAAATTTCCTGTCAATTAGTGACAGCGTACCCTCAAGTCTCAATCATGTTTTCTCTGTATAGGGGAGAAGTCTGAAGATACTTCGACGATGCCTGAGATAGACGAAGAAAAAACACAAGATGCAGCAGATCCGCCACAATCTACTTCAACTCAAATGGTGGAATAGACTGAACAATTTGATTCAGTCGGGAAATTTGCAAAGAGCAAACAGGTTCGTCCAGGGCATTTTAAAAGAAATTACAACTACTGTACAGGGGTAAAGATTGACGTTTACGGCCTTTTCCCTATACATGCAGATACTGTAATTAAGACATTAAATAAGACTATTCTGTGATGCCTTAATTTAATTATAAGATGAGATGTCGAAGAGTCATGATATAACAAGAATGTTATAAGGTTGACGACACAAGGTTGTAACGATATTTGTTGTATCATGACTGTGTCAGACTTGGTGGAGCAACCAAGGTTGATAAAAAATGAGATAAAGTCCCTGGAAAGCAATAGCAACGTACTCGTCCGGAAAACTAATTTTTTACTCCGGAAAAAAATTTTTTACCCCTAAAATGGTACACTGACCGAAATTTTTTGGCGACGGGGGGGGTTCTCCGGAATATAAATTTTCGGGAAAAATTTTTTTTGATAGGAGGCCCCCCCCCAAAAAAAATTAGCCCCGGGCCTCCGCCAACCTCTCGGCGGCCCTGCATGTGAAGAGAGACGACAACATTTTATAAACGCCTTGCACACATGATAGTGTGACAGACAACAACACTACCAGTGATAGGATGGCTAAGGTGCAGGACCTCCTTCGCATCATTAAGAGCATCCATATCATGCATTTCTGGCAGCAGAACCCTGTTCCATGTATTTATTTATTTATTAAAAATTATTTTAACACGGTAGCCTAATATGCAGTGTTATGGACCGTGTATATAATTATGTACAAAACAAATATCCCAAATTATTATAACAAAGGAAATGACGAAGTAATAGATCAACAAATTAAACAACTATATACAATCATTGGTTATTTCAAGTCGCCGTTATTTCATCGAAAAATATCAAGATTTTGTTGGCATCACACTCGAATGAATAATATTTGAAGGATATTGTAGATGTGTAGGATGTTATAAATTTCAACACCATAATTTCCATCTAGTACGTTATTTCATCAACCCATTTGTGAACCCAACATCACAATGGCAACATCAGAGGCACGGTTCCCCTCTGCTTAACTTTTCAAACATTTGTCTTTTAACTTTGAGAACGAAATAGTTAAGGTTTGTAGAGCTCAGCATATATAATGACATTGTTCATGATATATTTAATATTTGTCACTACAATATAATCAGGGGAGCTAGGGAAATTTCTTGGGACACCGGATAGAGTTTACTTCGTGTTGACAATATATAGTCACAATGCCATTAATTATAATATACTCCTCTCGCGCATTACTGTATGCATAGTAACTTTGTTGCTAGAAAGAAGCTTATTACAGTACAAGGTTGATAATTTCTATTTGATCAAACGAGAACGCAAGTCATCGCAAGTAAATTCAGTCTGACACTTGGTTGCCATGACTTGTGATGCGACTGATCAAACGATGCGCAAGTTATCGCAACGATTTGCAAGGCGATCTGGCCCGTGTGCGGGTAATTCTGTAATTTTGTAAATGCAAACAAAACATGGCCGTCATTTAAATCCATTTAAATATGTAAAAAGCTATTGAAAATGCCATCGGAAAGAAAGCGAAAAGCTGCCAGCAGCGTATTTTATGTTCTCTGCTTGATGAAGACGAATCGTTTCGGGCTTGGAAACGTGGGCAAATTAGAGATTGGATTAAGGGAAGACAAAGGAAAAGGACATTTTAATAACATCGTGAGAAAATATAACGCGTGCACAGAGGACTAGGGACTAGTCTGGCGTTTTCATGGCGTTTTTATGGTTTTGACGAAAAACTAATCCTTTAGGATTACAAATAAGGAACTGACTTTATGTACTCGCAAGTTAAAAGTGACTGTGCAAACAGCTGTTTTTTCGCTTCGCTTTATTAATACGGTAACTACTTAAGAGCGTGTGTCTCTAAAAACCGCCCACTGACTTGGGGCTCGAAAAACAAATTTCTTCGAAACTTTTACCGTGAACTAGATTTACTTTAACAACAAACAAATGCTGTTTGGAATTTTCAAAATATATTTAGTTTCAAAGTTTTAGCGATTTTTTGGTCTCGCACCGTCGCGGGAGAAATTCGCCGGCTAATTAAACGAAAAAATGGGCTGAATTTAAATAAACATAATTTCAAAAGTTTTTGTTCAAAATTTCTGATATTCACACCCAGCAACGGAAAACTATCGTAATTTCATCTAAACTAACTTAGTTTTTCAATTACAGAGCATTTGTGACAATATTTAGCGACAAAGAGCGCCATGTCAAAATACGGCTTTCAAATCCTACTATATTCTACGCAGAATTTCTTATAAGTGGGACCTAATTACATACAGTGACTAGTATGGTTGGAAAAAGGACACTTTGAAGTACTAAAAACCGTAATAAAACTCGTCTGCAAACGCGATTTGAACAGTTGAGAGCGTTTGAAATTTGATACTATTTATGGCCTTTTGTTTACATTAGAATGTTGCTGAGGTCAGACATCTGAGTTCATGTCACTGCTAAAAATGCGCTGTAGTTCTGCCAAATAACCTTTTCCTCAAATAAGTTTATAGCACTATTGTACTAATCTATATTTCTTTGTTTATGTCCACCGTAAGTTGTTCCAAGGGATTTAAAATAATAGGCATGTTAAAATAAACAACTTGACCAAATTAATATGCTACTCGGGGAAAAGCCCGCATGCAGCGCGAATTCTATATGTGGCACATGCTATATTTAGAGTTTGCGTTGCAGCATACTAAACTATTGCTTAGTTCGAAAAGTCTATAAATTATAAAGTTTAGTTCTGGAACCTTTCTGCGAAGTTGATCTTTGGATTATATTGCTGCAAAATTGTGTTCTTTTAATGCTATCGGTTCACCTGTATGCGGAGGGTGTCGGGGTGAATCGAGTATTTGTAGAGTAGAATGTATATTTTACTGAGCTTTTTTATTATTATTATTATAAATTTCCAAACTAGCAGTAACAACTGAATTACTTTGGAATTACAGGGTATAAGAACATAGGTATTTAATCTATTCTATATTTACAGGTAAAAATAGGTAAGTTAGGTAAAAATAACGATAATAATCTAAAGTTTACTTATTATTATAAGCACGAGACGCAGCAGGAATGAAACTGTTCGAAAAACGTTCAGTTCTACACCTAGGTACTAATAAGTTGGGATAAGACCTCAGATTATAAGTTTGAAGACTTTTAGGCGGTACTAAGGCATTCAGTTTATGAATGGGTTCCAACATCTTCGAAAAAAGTCGCTTGCAATGGACAGTTCTACGTTCGTAAAGAGTCATCAAGTTAGCTTTAAGCAAACATTCAGCATAGATAGTTCCAGGGAAAATAATTTTTAATGCCCTTTTTTGTATTTTTCAACTTGATCACCCAGGTAATGAGGAAGGCCATAATGCCACACCTGACAAGCATATTCGACAATTGGTCGAATATGTGTACAATAGGTTGAGATCAGAATATGAGAAGGTAAGCATTTCTTTTAAGAAGGCGCAGACCGTGCAAACGCTTCGCGGCTTTCTTGCAAATGTAGTCAATATGGCAGTTCCATTTGAGGTCGTCCGAAAGGACAACGCCCAATAGTTTGGCCTCGGAAACGACGTCGACATCTTGATCGCGAATGGTAATAGGGGCAAACGATGGAGTAAGCTTAGAAAAGCAGACACGCAATTCTTTGGTCTTTGATACGTTTAACTTCATATTATTGTCTGATGACCATTCAGAGCAGCTGATGATGTTAGCGGGTAACTGGGAAGGGGAATTGTTTGATATTATTTCCCAAAGACTAGTATCATCGACAAATTTAACAGTTTCATCCACTACAGCCAAGTCATTTATCATGATCAAAAATAATAGCGGGCCAAGCTTCGTTCCTTGTGGGACGCCGGCGTTTAAAAACTTCCACTCAGAAAAGAACTGACCAACACGGGTTCTTTGTTGTCTGCCTGTTAGGAAGTTTGCGATCCAGTTGAGTAACACGGGATGAATTTCCATGTCTTTCAATTTTTCCAACAGGATGTTATGATCTAATCTATCAAACGCCTTGGAAAAATCAAGTAAACAAATCCGTATAGTGTTACCTTGTTTGTCAGCTGCTTCAAACCATTTATGTAGCATGTAGATTAATGCCATACTAGTGCTTGAACCCTTCAGCGAACCAAATTGCAAGGAATCAATTTTTTTGAGACGGAGTCAAGTAGCCATTTGTAGGGGAAGGATTCAAGAATCTTGCTGATAATTGGTGTGAGGGAGATTGGTCTGAAGTCAGAATCAACATCTTTAGGAGGCGAAGATTTTTGAACTGGTGTAATATTTGCTGCCTTCCATATTGAGGGAACAAATCCTTCACGAACTGATAAATTAAAAATAGAACACAAAGGTCGACACAACACTGAAGCGTTTTCCCGGAGAAGCCAAGAAGGAATTTCATCGGGACCAGCAGATGAATGAAGTTTAGATGATAATAGGGCCTTTTCAGTCTCCTCGACAGAGATGCAGAAATCATCTGGAATGTCATTTGTGGGAAGGGGAAGCCAGTTTAGATTGGGTAAGGAGGACCCTACAGCAACGAACTTGTCGTTGAGCAAATTTGCTAAGTCGGCATCAGAGTAGGATTTACCTTGGAACATCATTGTAGATACATTCTTAGAAGACTGAAGACCGGCAATATTCTTCACCGCTGACCACCATTTACGAGAATCGGACTGTTGAACGCCCGCGATACTTTTATTGTAGTAATTTAGTCGTGCTTTTTTGCAAAGTGCATTGACTTTGTTTCGATAGAATCTGAACATCGGGTTATTGCCAGCCGCCCATGCTGTTTGCCGCTTGGAAATAAGAGATTTTATTTCGGAAGTAATCCAAGGCTTGTCACTAGAATCAATTTTGATTTGTTTCCAAGGCAAATGTTCGTTTATGATATTATCAACGATGGTGGAAAAATACTGGAACTGCTCGTCACAAGATTCCATATGGTGCAAAGGTAACCAATTAACTTTCGACAGATGATCGCTAACAATTCGACGATTGGTTGGGCGAGAGTCTCGTACTAAACGTGTAGACCTTGTGCCACCATAAGAGTTAGCTGGAAGAGGTTTAAGAACGATGGAATTATGATCGGAATGTCCAATTGGAGAAGTTACCAGGGCAGAATTATAAAATTTAGAAATGTTGGTAAATATTTTATCTAAAATATTCTTTCCTCTAGTAGCGTCCTTGACTAACTGCTTGAGGTTAAAGGAACTGCATAACTGGCGATGTTTAAATTGGTTAAAATCTCCGGCCAAAATAATTCCTGCACCGGGATTGGTGGAAAGGACAGAATCGATTGATTCGGTAAGGTGTGAAAGAAGGGCTTTATCGTCACTTCCAGGTGGATGGTACACGATTCCCAATACAATTGAATTTAAACCACGAGGCAAGCGGTGAGGTTTTAAGAGTAACCAAAGCGACTCATATTCGTGACTTTCAATCTCTTTAAGATGAATGAACGGAAGCATGTCCTTTACAAAGACACAGACTCCACCTCCTCGTCTGCCGTCGGAACGATCATGCCTCAGTAAGGAATAACCGCATAAATCTATTGCTGAATTAGGAACATTTGAAGAAAGCCACGTTTCGGTAACAACGACAATGTCTGATGTATAGGATTTTACTGTAGCAGACAGTTCGTCAATCTTGCTGATCAGCGATCTTGAATTAGAAACAAATAAATTCGGTAGAGAAGAGAGTAAGGGCGTTTTTTTGGTTTGGTGGCCACTAATATAAATTAAGTTATTTCTACGGTTGAAACTTTTCCCTGGTACTGGAACCGATTGATGCTGTAGTGTTCTTAATTGACTAGGTTTTGCATTTATTTTTCTTTGAAAGTTTGATACGCGATGGGTTATTCTCACAGGAATTTTTTGAACAAGAAGTTCAACGGGAATCGAACTGTAATTTTCATGCGATTCTCTCTCATTTTCTTTAGAATTTACTTTGCCGTCAGCCGGCGAACAAGATTTAAATGCGCCAACCATTCCGCTCTTCGAACATGAGGCAAGGGCGGGGGACGCTCCGGAAAGCTCTGCCGAAAAGGACAGTTATTAGTATTGTCACACTCAGACATGCATTCGTCGCCGTCTAAGACAATAAATTCAGAGATATCAGCTGGTATTTGGCCAATGCACACATGCTGAGTAACTGTCTCAGTGCTAGTTGTACTATCATTCAATATATTTGATGGGTTTTCTAAAAAAGGTTCCTTCTTCTGAGTTATAAATGGCTTGGATATTTCGATAAGAGGCAAGTTTCCAAGCGATTTCAGCGACAATGGCTCACAGTAAGGGGGAGAATTAAGATTGCGTCGAGAGTAACTTCGCGAGACCTTAGCTTTACTGATTTTGTCGTTATTCATATTATGCTCCGTTAACTTCACTTTGTTAATTTCACATTTGTTGTCGAGTTTATTGTTGGTTCTATTACAACTTGCTGGTTGGACAATTAAACATGAATTATCAAGGGGGCTTTCAACGCTGACAGTTTCGGGAATAAATGGTTCACCTGGTAAACAAATAGAGTACTTGACTTCGTTTAATAGAGTACTTGACTTCGTTTAATAGAGTAATATGCATAGAAATAGTACAACCTTTATAGTAGAATATAAACCAAATACGCTATAGTTTTAGTCAATCTCTGAATCGAGCACATGTAAATATTCTCATGCGCATGCGCTAAAGTCCTGAGCTATATACTGTATACTGGAATGTTCATATCTCTTCGACATCCTCCGGGGGGCGGCGTAAGATCTTCGTCCATTCTGAAATTCGAATTCTGTTGGCTGCTCTCGCGGCTGAGGTTCTTACGGGTCTGTTTCTAACCGTTCTCTCTTGTTCAGTTGAATTGTTGACAACGAGGTTTTCTTGATCACAGTTGCTTATGTCCCTTTCCTCGACTTCGTTCGTTGACAGTTCTAGTGGGTACAATTTGCAAATTGGTCTGTTTGTATACCCTGTGCTTGTTCGAATGTTCGCTGCTCGGACCAAGTTATCACCTCCTCGAATGAGATCTTCCACAACTGCTAGTTTCCAGGTGGACCTCGGGCTGTCGTCATGGACTAGAACTACGTCTCCTTTCTTAATAATCTGCTAATTGTCTCCGCTAGAACGATGAAACTCACGTAAAGAGGTGAAATATTCGTGCCTCCATCTTTTCCAGAACCGTTGTAAAATGATAGCTTGTAGTTTCACTCGGCGTCGAATATCTGACTCAGTTCCATAATCTGGATCTGTTAGGTCATCCTCGGAGACAGGCGTATCAAACGGTAATGACGTGATTCTTCTTCCGTACAATAAGTGTGACGGTGTTAGTGGCTCTTCATCGTTTATATCACTTGACACGAACGTAATTGGACGATCATTTAGGATGGCTTCTACCTCTACGATGAGGGTCTGGAGTTCTTCTAGTGTTACGGATGCTCTACCGAGTGTCTTCTTTAGTGCAGTTTTTGTCAATCCAATTAAACGTTCCCAAAAGCCCCCATACCAGGGCGCTCGCTTCGGTATAAATTTCCATTCGACTCCTTGTCTGCTGAAGGCTTCCTTAAGTGATGGCGATTCGAATAATTCTTTCAGGGTTTCTGCTGAAGCTACGTAGGTGGAAGCATTATCTGAAATCATGGTAAGGGGTAGAGATTTACGACTCGAGAAACGGCGAAATGCCAAAAGAAATTTCTCCTCTGATAGATCTGAGACGATTTCTAGGTGAACGCTTCTTGTAACTGCACACGTGAAAAGACATATGTAAGTTTTTGTTTCACCGAGTTGGGTTCTGACATAGAGGGGTCCGCCAAAGTCTACTCCCGTTACTGCGAATGGTGCTCTTTCTTGGACTCTAATCTTTGGTAGAGGTGCGGAGTCTGGTGTTTTGAAAGGGGTACCAGTAACTTTGCGACAGGTGACACAACGTCGAAGTAACTTCTTTACATATTGACGTATGGCGGTTATCCAGTAGCTTTGTCGAAGTGCAGTAACTGTAGCATTGATTCCAGAATGCATTTGTTTATGATGGGTGTCTTGTACGATCAGTTCAGTAAATCTACAGTTTTTGGGGAGTAAGTATGGAAATCTGGCCAGTTCACTAAGTGGGGCATTATGAATCCTCCCGCCGCAACGAAGAAATCCATCGGGATCTAGGAATAAGCGAAGCTGTCGTACTAAGGGCAGGCGTGTAGACTGTAGAGGATGATGATGTGAGGTTAGCGATTTCGTTGTTGTAATGTAGGGTTTGACAATTTTGGATCCATACTTTCAATGCTGCCTGTTTTTCCGTTGCGGAAATTGGTCCTACAGCTCTTCGTTTGTCTTTACGCATGTTCTGTACAAACCGATAGACATAGGCAGTAACAGATAGTAGTTTTGTTAATGAACTGTATCGAGATGTATCAATAATGAGGTGAATCCCCGAATTCGCGTCGTTTGGAGTGGTTTCGCTGGGAATGGTTGTGGATGGTCCTGTGTCATTTTCTTCGAAGAGCGATAGATTTATGGTGCGTGAGGGATTCCACAGTGGCCATTCTGATTCTTGTAGTAACCATGTTGGTCCATTCGTCCATAGAGAAGACGACTGTAATTGGGATGATGTAATTCCACGGGTGAGCAAATCAGCCGGGTTTTGATCAGTTGGGCAATGGTTCCAAGTTGATGTAGGAAACATGTTCTTTATTTCGTTAATGCGATGTAGTATGAGTTTTACTCTTAGGTTGGGATATCTGGAACTGAGGGTACAAGATAGGAAATTGGCTAATCGTGTTCCGACTACAGCGGCCATTAATTCTAATTGAGGAAGAGTTAGTTCCTTCAAGGGTGCAACCCGAGATTTTGCCATGATGGGCGATGATTGGTTCCCGTTGGTAAGGTACGCCACAGCTCCATATGCCTTGAGGCTTGCATCAACAAACACATGGATGTATGTTGTGGAAATAGGTGCAGGAGTTTGGGAAAGGTATCTTCTTTGCATGCAAACGTTGGTTTCTTCTTGTAAGTCCCTTGCAATATTTAGCCATTTGGTTTTGAGTTCAAGAGGTAGTGGTTCATCCCATTCCAGTTCGTTCTGCCACAGTTCTTGCATTAGTAGTTTTGCTTTGACAGTTACAGGAGATAAATTAAAAGTCCAAGAGGGTCGTAGATCTTGGAAGAGATTTGTAATACGTGACGCTTAGTGATAGTTGGGGGTGATGTGTAATCCTGTGCTGGTGGGAAACTTAGAGTATCTGTCGATGGATTCCATTTCAAACCGAGGATGTTGACAATGGTTTTAGGATCAGCTGTTCCATCTTTTGTAGCAATTTCTTGAAGTGATGGACTATTTGATGCCCAAGAGTGGAGATTGAAATGTGCATTATGCATAATAGATCTGGCGTCGTTGTAGTACAGAATACTGTCCATTTCTTGGTCACAACCAGAGATTATGTTGTCAACATAAATATTGTCCTTTTTGTCTTGAACTATAGGGAGGTCGTAGTTTTCTAGGTGGCAACGGAGGGTAGCATTCAACATGAAGGGGGAGCTAGTCGATCCAAAAAGGACGGTCTTGAAGCGGAAGATATCAAATTTGCTCTCTGGGTTTGTAGGGTCTGAGAGCCAAAAGAATCTAGTGAAGTCTCGGTCACTGTCATCGAGTCCGACATGGACAAAGGCCTTCTCAATGTCTGATGATATGCCATAGGTGAATGTACGAAACCGCAGTAAAATGGCACACATGTCATTCAGGAACGGTGGACCAGTAAGAAGACAGTCGTTCAGACTAGGAACATTTGGTGATGAGTGAAAGCTACAGTCGAAAACAATTCTGACTGGTGTTGTTGTTGATTCCTTTCGGATAGGGTGATGTGGGATGTAATGCGCTTTGTTGGTTAGTTTGGTTTCTTCGACTTTCTCAATGAATCCTCGCTTAGTTTGTTCTTCAATAATGTCGCCATAACATTTCAGCAAATCAGGAGTAGCGGCAAGTCGATGGATCATCGCTCGAGTGCGACGCTCACATGCTAGGTAGTTGTCTGGGAGGGTTGGTGCATCATCTTTCCATGGGAATTTTGCTGCGTAACTGCCATTTGGGTTTCTGGTAATAGAGGTGTTGATGTAATTTTCCAGGAAATCTTGTTGGTTTTCAGTGCAGGATGGCGGAGTGATGCCAATAGATTCGAGGGACCAGAATCTTTCTAGATCAAGTTCTGTTCTTTTGGTGGATCTGACTGTCTGCAACAGGCTCACAAGGGTGTTGGAGGGTCTGGAAGGTGTTGGTAATGGCCCAGAGAGAAGATAACCAAGTTTTGATGCAACAGCAGTGGGTCCCTGACCACGAATCACTTCATCTTCTACTATATCCCAGTAATGGTCGGCTCCGATAAGCAATGATATACGAAAGTCCTCTTGAGCTGCAATAGGATGGGCTAGGATTAAATTCTTCAGGTGGGGCATATCATTTATATGTTGACGAGGTGGAATTTGGAGGGGCGTTGCTATCACCTCAACTACAAGAACTTGTAATGGAATTTGTTGTCCAGTACGGGTGATGATATAAACAGTAGCAAGTGGTAGGTGACGTCTAGCTGAGGTTTGGGCTCCAAAGGCTGATAGCGCAATTTCCTCTGTTTTGGAGGACATAACTCCAAGCTGGTTTGCTAGGTCAGTAGTAATAAAAGACCGTTGAGCTCCTTCATCAAGAAGAATATTGGCATCACAATGAAGTTGCCCAGTGCTCACAGTTGCAATGGCTGTTTTCAAAAGCGAAACATGTCTTACTGTTGGAGAATGGGTGGATGGGACCAGAGTTGCATGGGTGGGTGTTGGCTGTGGTGTATTTGGAGTAGTGGGAAGGGCTTGTTGATTGTTGGGATTTTGGTGAAAGGGAGGGGTGGAGGTGTTATTGGAGGGGGGTTAGGAGGCATCATTGAATGAGGGCATAGGGTGGTGTGGTGTTTCCCCTTACATTTCAGACAACGGAACTTGGATTGGCAGTTTGATGACTTATGATTTCCCAAGCAATTGAAACACAGTTTTTCCCTTTTCGCGATTGTCCACCTCTCATGGCAATCCTTTACAACATTACAATTGTAGGTGGGGTGAGGACCCTTGCAATATGCAGATCGTTTAGTAGTGTGTCCCGGCTTGTATCTTGTGCTTTGATGTTGGTTTCCTTGTGTTTGTGTGAAAAACGAACCTGTTGTTGTGTGTTCAGGTGATGGCAGTGTAGCTTGCATTAGATTGGATTGAACACCGGCTTCTAGAATTCTTATTTCTTTACGAATGGACTCTCTATGGTGGCCCAAAACTGCCATTGATTTTTTTGATAAATTAATTATTTTCATCAATTTACTTTTTAAAATTATTGTTTTTTTTATGTATTTAGTCTTACTTTACTTTTATTTATTTTTTAATTTTAATTACTTTTCTTTTTATTTCCTAAACAAAGCTCGATTTGTTTTAAAAAAATTTTAAAAATGTATCTCACCACGAGCCCAAAACTGCCATAGTATACCACAATGCGTTGCGTGCATGTACTAATTTATTCATACGAATTTATTTTAAATTATTCGCGCATTCACGCGGGAAAGTTAAATCCAACATGGCGTTTAGGCAGAAGTGGGAAGGGTTTGAAAATCGTATGAAAGCTAAACGCGAGATTAACTGTAAAAGAAAGCAACAAGCAACAC
Organism: Paramuricea clavata; assembly: GCA_902702795.2. Lineage (NCBI taxonomy): Eukaryota > Metazoa > Cnidaria > Anthozoa > Malacalcyonacea > Plexauridae > Paramuricea > Paramuricea clavata. The sequence goes on along the minus strand of CACRXK020003101.1, from coordinate 1,128 downwards.
CGAAAAAGGTAGACCATTTGACTGTGCAGAGATTGAGCTCGGACGTGTCCGGAAAAGCACAGAAATTTTCGAGGATTGGACCCCGAGAGTTTGTTTCTTATCCACATGGCGACATCACAATCGACAACATAAAGAAGGCATGTGAAACTCATTTCCTCTCTCAACTTAAAATGAATGTAGAGTGCGACGTTCTTGCGGGTGAGCAAGGTCCATCTTGTACAAGTCTTGACCAAATTCCAAATCTGAAATTGATCCATATTCGATTTGTTGGCACTGCAAAGCGAGATTCGTCTGCCTTTTCTTCCGAATTCCCTGCCGATTCTGAATTCAGTCGACCAAAAACTAAGAGAACACGTGGACAGCCAGAACTTGCAAGTTGTTCCTATCAATCGCCTCGAGCTAGGTCCTTAGAAGTGAGACCACAAGTTAGAAAGAATTTGAATGCTGGTTGTCCAAAGAGTCTGTCTGTCACACAGATGATAAATCTGGGCAAAGTCGTGCGACAAGAGACGACCATTGCAGACGTTTACAAGTTTAATTTAGAAAATATGGCATGGTCTTCAGTCGCAGAAAGAGTGGAGCTGGTTATTGAAAAGAAGCCCTTTGCAGAGGGAGGGTTCCGTGAAGTGTATAAAGCAAAAAGTCCAACAGCATGTTACAGCGAACGTCTCTGGGTGGTTAAGAAGTACTTACCAAAAACACTGGAGTCAATCAATCAACTGGGGCAAACGATTGAAGATCACACCAAAAAGGCAGTCCAAATGCAGTCTTTGGCAAAGAACATAGCTCACTCCATGTATGCAAAGGTATGGAGTAGAGGATTGTGGGGTGTTATTTCTGCTGTTATTTCTGTGGGTGTTATTTCATTTTTACAGTACCTCAGCTTTTTATGTCCATTTGTTTGTTTGTAAGCACAATATCTCTAGAAATAAACAGTTTTTACCAACTGTTTGTGCAAAGAATACCGTATTCTCTCTACTAATCCCCGGGGGCTTTCTCTTAGACCCTTTTAAGGAGGGGCTTATTTGAGAGGGGGAGGCTTATTTATTTTTTGGTAAAATTATGATAATTTTCTTCCAGCACAAAGCAATGTTCAACTATATATTTTCAACTTTTCAACCATATATA
>CACRXK020003100.1:2008-38335 GCA_902702795.2 Paramuricea clavata | reverse complement strand
CTAGAAAATACATGCATGCAGAAACCCTCGCCTTGCAGACAAAACCATTTTATTTTCCGAACGTGAAGTATTTTAAGTAGTTGTCATGGTAACACGATAATTTTTTAAGAATATTTTTACAAATGAAAAATCCCCTATAAATATCACTTTTAATTACAAAGTTATCAATTTCCTAAACATATATATGTTAGGTATGTTATTATACGTAATATAAGCTTGAATTTAAGGTAAAATTCAACCACAAACGCTTCGCAAAACGTTTTAAAATGTTCTTTTACTATAGAACAAAACTGCCTTTATCGATAAACTTTGAGTTCGAAATAAAATGATTCCAAATTCCCCCATGTAAATAACTTTGCTTAGTATAATAAAAAGTGTAATCAATAAAGAAACACTGAAATAATACGCTGTCTTGTTTCATATTTTATATACGCAACGATCGGCTTTTAAAGTAATTACAGCCGAGATTACAGTATATTAAAAGCAAACAATGCATCAATATTTAAAACAAACTTATCTTCGTTAACGTCGGCACTTTTACTTCCTTCTTTTAGCAATCCTCTTGCCTTTATTTCATCAAAAATCCCAAAAAATCCTTTGCAATTTACAAAATCTTACAAAAATGAAATATATTTGCAAGAAATCATCGGATCAATTTCGCTGTCGTCAATCGTCATGCAGCCGTTATAATGCCAATTTTAAATTGGACCAATCAGTGTTGGCTATTCATTACAGTCCGCTATATTATGAGATCAGTGAGGATGACCCACTGAGCTATAATATAACTGGAGGAAGTGCTCGGCATCATCAAGTGAAGCCAAAAACATGGCGGATTTTCACGTCTGCTGACGCCAGAATGACGCCACTGGTCCCAAATCCTCGTGGTAATTACCACTGACCAACCGCGATCCTCGGTTTCAGACGACAATTTCACCCCCCTGGTTTTTGCACAAAAAAGCTGAAACTCTGCTGAAAATTTATATAAAAAACATCAAGAAAAAATGCCGAGTTTTTGCATGGCTTCATGATGCCACAATTCTTTAATATCAAGAAGAAACACTTCTTTTTACCGGTAAGATGTATATTAAACTCTTTCTCTGTGCTTCATTTGTACTAAATTCTGTTTTTTAAAAGAAAAAATTGGATACGAAATTTACAAATATAACGACGCTGTACAGCAGCTGGTGTTATTCTGCCTTTATCACTTTTCGTTGTGTTTTATTTTGCCATTTGGGTAGGTTATAGTTTTTGTTTTTCTCTGGAGTCCTTACCCAAAGATCCAACAGCCCCAACATCAATTTTCACATACAGTATTGTAATAGAAATGCCTTTATAAGGCTTAAAATGATGGACAAGTGTCAAGCAGTGTCAAGTCACAAATGCCATGGTGTCAATATAGTCGAACTTATCCTGGGGTTTTAATATATTGTCATAAGAGGCCCAATATATGGTTGTAATGGGCACAAAAAAGATCAAAACTGTTCCTAACAAGTGTCTCGAGCTGTAGGAGACGAGTATATATAAAGTGTTGAATAAAAGCTTGCAAGGCTCACACTACAATTTTGAGTTGTGATTTTAACAGACAATTTTAATCTTTTTTCATGGCTAACATAGGAGGCATCTCTGCGAAGGTTCCAATAGATAGTTGTACAAGTAAAGTTTTAGTTCATATATAAAAAGGCCAGCAAATAGACATGAATTTTTCTTGACGAATATGAATTTATGGATAGTACATGGGTCCCCTCCCATGCTTATTTCACAACACTCTAATTTCTATGTCTGAAAGATTCGAGACATATTTTAATATTTGAAATGGGAAAAAAATAATATAATGTTCAATAGCATGTAGATCAAATTATATACATAATATAGTAGATGACTGATTGGATGTATTCTATTACACTTTTCCAGATGCCAAGAAAAACCCGCTGCGGCGAACCAGTGGTATCTCAGTGGAAGTACGGACGAAAACGAGGCTAAAGGGTAAAAAAAACACAAAACATGACCCTATAGCCTCGTCTCGATGTTAAAATAATGCAGATACCACTGGTCCATAGCATAGACATATTCAATTACAATAACAGCTATAATTTGAAACAATTGGCTGGTTTGACATTTTAATTGATTATTGCAATATTTTCACATTTGATTTTGTAATTTATTTGTTAATTTTATTTTTAATTATTAATAATATGAAAATAATGTGGTCTAATAAACCCATAAATCAATATACTGTTAATAAAATTGTATTTTATGTGTAGTTAATTAAATATATTCATCAACAGTTTGTGACTCCTCTTTCCCAACAAGTTGCTCAATGGTGCTTTATTTCTAAAAAAAATATATGAGAAATTAATATTACACTAAAACAACCAAATACTTTATATTATAATTGTTGTGGTTATTGTTCGACACTGGATTCCAACGTTTAAATGCAATTAATCCAAACAACATTACACATGATTATGTACACATAACATTCTTGCCAGGCACAGATTTTCTGGGGGGGGGGGGTGTACCACAGAAATTATTTGCAAACCCCCCCCCCCCCCAAGAGGCATTTGGCACTGCCCCCCAAAGTTTTTGCACCCCCACAAATTATATATATTTTGATTTGATAGTTTCATATTTGATTATTCTTACTACTAAATTTGTAAAATTACCAATATTATGGTCTCAGATCTTGCTATGCAGACATAGAAAACAAATTTTGTCCCAAACTTTTTCCTTGGCCTTTCCAGGTGTTGCCACCAGGCCCCGGCCAAAGCAAGCAGCATCACCCCCCCCCCAGATATTTATCCCCCCCCGAACAAAAATATGAAAATCCTTCTCTGATTCTTGCTAACAATAAGTTTACATGAACCTTGCCTGCACCCAACCCTAACACCTCAACTGGCCTTCATCCTAACCGGTAAGGCCCCCTGTTTGCACAAAGCCAGTCAGAATGCTCTTGAAATTCCACTCATTTGAACCCAGGACTTAAGCAGATATATACTTAACTAACAATGAAGGTGATAGTCGTCAGTTGACAACTTACGGACCGAGGACTTGCTTGAATTCAACTGAAATTTATTTTGTATCACTTTGGCATGTTGAAAGAATGAGGAAAATAGTTCACTTAGACAAATAGCATGTAAATATTGGGGTTTGGTGTCAGGCAAACAACCACTGTCTAAAATATTTTCCTCCAAAAATACATGAATTACCAACATCAAATATCATCTAAGCTGCAGAGCTTCCCCATTGACGAGTGATATTGTGTGGCTTTAGAAAGTAAAAAAAAAGTAGGGCACACTGGGGCGCATTGCGGCTCAATAGGTTAACTAGAGACATTGTTAGTTTTTTTTTGGTTAACCGATAAGCTACAGAGCTTCCCCATTGACAAGTAAAATCATCTGGCAAGTAAAAAAATAAATAGGGAGCATTGCGGCTCAACGGGTTAATTATGAAATTAATTTTACTCATGCAATTTCTAGAGAAAATGCTACAGGCCTCTAAACCTGATCTTATATATGAAACTAGCTTTGATCTTATATATGCCTGATCTTATATATGAAACTGCCAATTGTTGGATCTAGACTTGATAATTCTACACATTAGTCATTATAATTTCATTGCCATCAGTGGCCAGTTATAAAGTATATAGATTAAATCATTCAAAGCCAAGCCATGATAGTTCTGGCTTAAAAAGGTCTTCCTCTATAAGTATACTAATATAATAGAAACCACTTTAATTTTAATAAGTATGATCATGAAGCAGTCAAGCAGATGGTGGTCGACTGGCATTTTATATCGTAAAATTTGAAATAACAAATGAAACTAAAATCTGAAATTTCAACCATTTTCTTTCGAGGAAGACTGTTTCTCGTATTAATATAGTTTGGGCAACTTAATTGTATACATCAGTTGCTAAAATTGTCCACTACACAGTACAAATGGGCTGTTTATTTCGCTTTGTTTTGACATACTCTATCACAAATTAATATTGAACATATAAACAGTATTTTTTTACCTTTTATAAAAATAACGTCTTTCCAAAATTTCTTGAGGTTTGAAGATTCGTTCCCTGTCTTTCACTAGCCAGGATGATTCTTACCACTTGTGCAACTCGAAACAAATGTTAAAATGTCGAAGAGAAGGCAAACACCGAGGCAAACTTCAAAACAAAAAGCTAAAATATTTTTGTGAAAATCAGGGGGATGAGAAAGTGGTAGCGGGCTCAAAATGAGCCTTGCTCAGTGGTAATTACCACGAGGATTTGGGACCAGTGGCGTCATTCTGGCGTCAGCAAACGTGAAAATCCTTGAAAATCCGCCATGTTTTTGGCTTCACTTGCTTGACGGTCGGCACTAGATCATAGACAAGATACGCACATATCTGAAACTGCAATACATACGAGTCAGCGGTATTCCATATTTAAAATTCAAATAAATTAGTGCGCGAAATTGGAAAAAAACGCGCGAAACCAAAGCAATATGGCTTCCATCGAAGAGTATAGCGATAGTGACCGTGTGCTTGTTTGCGCTTCACAAGCAGAAATGCTTGAGAAATATTTGAAGATTACAAAATAAAAACAAGTAGTGGTTGGAGATGTATCAAATTAAACGCACTTTTTGGTAAGTGAACTAATTTCAATATGTAAATTTGTCTTATAAATATTCATACGAATACCGTGTGTGAAATATTTATGAAAGATCCAAATTATGCATACATAAAACCTTTATCGATTTACTGCAGTACTATACTCATATAATAATATAGTATGTCTTTATAAAGGACGAAAGATGCATGTGCTTTAGAATATATAGTAAAACTCACTGGATAAAAACCTTTCATAAGGGACCACTCATTAATAATGGGAGGAGGGAGGGGGCGGGGGGCGGTGGGTGATAGATACCAAATAATAAACATTCTTTAGAGCCGCCCCAATCGCAAGACCTTTATTTTCAAGATGCCCCCACCTTCATTTAGAACATTTAGGACCCCCCTCCAACATTTAATTGTTACTTAGTTGGTGTAAAATAGGTAATGGGACAAGTACTGGTGTTACGATATTGTGTAGCCTAAATAATAAGAGGACCAGTATTCGAAATGGTTGTTATTTACTCTGACTCCTATCGTGAACTGTATATACGTAATAAACTATGGAAACTACGATTATAGGAACTAAAAAAGGTGGGATATTTTGTGGGATACGATAAAGGCAATAGATTGAAAATGAGTAGGAAAGTATTAAAAATTTGGGGTCACCCCTTGTCACATATTTTGAGGACACCCCCAATTCAGGAAAAAATAGTTGAAGCTGCCCCGCCCCCCTCTTCTCACTCACTGCCCCCCTCAGTGGCGTAACGCTCACTAGGTAGGATTAGTTCAAAAACTGAGGGCCCCCAACAGTTAGGGCCACCCATCAGCCACAGTCTATCACCCAGAAAATTAGACGTAAAACGTAAAAAATGCAGGTAATTACGAATCGATGGAAAAATACAAAATTAATAATGCTAAATAATAAATGCTCCATCGACGACGGTATTCCATCTCAAATAGAACAAAAGTTATTCTTAAAAGTTGTTACATGTGTTGGAGACTGTTATTATCATTGTTATAGACACAGAATTTTCCATATTCTACTGATAAATATTCAATTTAAATTTTAGATCTCAGTCAAACAATAACAGTCAACAGGGCCCCCACACCAAATATGCCTAAGGGCCCTTCTTTCTCCGTTACGCCACTGCCCCCCCCCCTCCCATTATTAATGACCGGTGGTCCCTAATCATTCATTATATACATTTCATACAATTTCATATTAATATATACATGACTGGCTTTTCAAGATACATCAATAAAACTCGATAAACAGAAAGTCAGAAACAAGTGCTAACACTACAAATAAATGGTAGAAATACACAACAATGGAAAAAGGCTTTCATTCAATTATCTGCCAGTATGATATTCACATGCCTACTATATGATGTTAAAATGTATCATCTTAGGCCCTGTTTACATGAGCCATGCAGGCTAGCCTGCCTTGCCAGAATAGAAATTGTTATCATATGAGTCAGGATCTTGGCTAACCAAGACACTGAAGACAAGCCTGGCTAACTAGGCCAGCTTGAGTCATCTAATGTCCATTTTATGTACTATATATGCATAATCACTTTATAGTCTGCTATAGCACAACATATTTCAATAATTATTAACCCAATAATTATTAACCCAACAATTTATAACAATTATTTTATTAATTGACAACAATTATTTTATTAAAATATTGATTCTTTTAACAATTATTTTATTAATAACAATTATTTTGTTAAAATATTGATTCTCTTCATTGCTGAAATCTAACATTGATCATGTGGCAGTCCCACTTTATGGTTTGTTGCAGGCAAAGAAGCGTCCAACTAGCCTTTGGCATCCTAGTCTGTTTTTAATGTTGTTAATATTAACTCATTAACTGGAAATGTGAAAGTGCCCAAATGTGCCCTACTTAGTATTTACTCTGTCTAATGCCAGACGATTAATTACTCGTCGTCTGGATTGGCAGGCCGACTCGCCAACATTTTTGGAAAAAAGAGTGGCCCAAAAAAAATTTTTGTTTGTTTTTCTTTTGGAATTGGATCAAAAAGGTGGTTGCAGGTATTCAGATCCTGGAATGCTGCGAAATGGCCCTGCTGACCTGTTGGGACATTTTATTGGGTGAACATCAAATGATGGGTGGAGTGAAATGAAATTTCGATTCAATGTGACTGATAGAATTGGAATGGTATAGATAATGATGATTTTAGTGAATTATGTTATGATGATGCATGGACTGTGATGATGTTGGTGAAGCTTGATTTATAACATAGATATAAAGTGATGATACTGGTGATATATGAGTTGTAAAATGATATGAAATATAAGTGATACATAAGTCTGAACATTCAAGCTAAAATGAGACATGAATAGTAAAACTGTGACGTGTATGACTCGATTGATTGTTTTTGTGAAAATCGCGCAGGCATAACCCGGGTGCGTTTATGATGTGAGATGTATTGTGATGATGCCAAGACCTGGGTGAATGCCAATGTATCGCCACCCAGGTCAAGTCCCATGTGTTTTCTCTTCATTGCTGAAATCTAACATTGATCATGTGGCAGTCCCACTTTATGGTTTGTTGCAGGCAAAGAAGCATCCAACTAGCCTTTGGCATCCTAGTCTGTTTTTAATGTTGTTAATATTAACTCATTAACTGGAAATGTGAAAGTGCCCAAATGTGCCCTACTTAGTATTTACTCTGTCTAATGCCAGACGATTAATTACTCGTCGTCTGGATTGGCAGGCCGACTCGCCAACATTTTTGGAAAAAAGAGTGGCCCAAAAAAAATTTGCTGCAGGGCATCATCGGCTTTTGCAGGGGAATTCTAGCAGACACCCCTTAATTAAAATGGGCGGTGGTCAACTCCAAAGGGAAACACAGACACAGTTATTGGATTGAGTTCATTATTCATAATTCATTATATTAATTATTCACCTTGTATTCAATAATCAATAGCAAATACAGAACATTTAACAAAAATTTGCTCGCTTCCACAAGGCATATATAAAAGCGACAAACGTGCAAAGTTGACCAGCATGTGTTTTCCTATGAATATGTCACCAATATTTATTAAATACTATGCCTGTATGCCACATGTGGGCTATATTTTTCCCTTGGAAAATTCCCTTTAAAATGATTTTTAAATTAACCCCAAATAGGTAATAAAAGTAAATATATATTTCGATTTACACATACCTATTTATCGATATAACAATTTTTAAATCTCCATTTGTAATGATTTGTTTATTTGTAATGCATCATTTGTAATAATGATGTCTTTATTGCGTTTATATAAAGTTTACTGCTCTTGAAATACCGCTGACTCGTATGTATTGCAGTTTCAGATATGTGCGTATCTTGTCTATGATCTAGTGCCGACCTTGCTTGACTGAAGAGAGATAGGAGCACTTCCTCCAGATATATTATAGCTCAGTGGGATGACCACCCACCGAAACCACTGAGCTATACTATATTACTGGAGGAAGTGCTCGGCAAAAAAAGTGTCCGCAAAAACATGGTGGATTTTCGCGCCATATGACGCCATTTCCATGACAACTGGTTCCTCCGGCTCATAGAATTACCGCTGACCAGGCTCAATTCTGAGCCCGCTACAATTTTCACCCTCCCTGGTTTTATAAAAAAATATTTGCTTTTCGAGGTTTTTGAAGTAAAATCTCATTGTTTTTCTATATTTTTTCGACTTTTGATTATTTGTTCAAAGATTTAAAAGTCGTGCACAGTATTCTCGCCCGCGGCAGACAACAAATCAATATGAAAACCCCGAGAAATTTATGCAAAGACGATATTTGATGGCAGAGCTAACAGGTAAATATTTCACATACTATTGATAGGCTTTTATTTTTAATTTTTAAAAGATAGTGGGAGTAATTGATAGAATATAATCCATTAGATAACAGCCTGTTTGTATAGTATAACGAGTATTATATTCGCCCATGTATTCAAAGTCTTGTCGTAAAAAATACAGAAACTTTGTTTTTATATTCAAAGTTTTTTTGTATAAATGTTTTATTTGATTCAGTTAAATCAGTTTTGCCCCTTAAATCAAAGGGGTTTTCTATATAGACCGATGACTGAAATCCTACATGCTTGATTTTATGCAATTGTATGTGCTAGAAAGTATATATACCGGTGTAAAGGCATGAAACAATGTGCTTCTATCTATATTCTTTGTGTTTATATATACTAGAGTCTGTGGTTATTATAGTATGCATAATCTAGGGTGCCAGTAGAAGCTAGCCTAGGGGTGCCAGAAGCTCAGGATACTATGGGCAACTTATCTGGTAATATGATTTCTACCTAGCATTCTGGCTAATGACATGTTGGATTGAGGATTCTTAAAACACTAGAAATAGGATTGTACTTCTTGAATGTTATGGTCATTTCAGTCCTCTCTCTGTGACCCCTGTATGATGCAACTACCTGAAACTAAGAAATCAATGAACTTCAACATTTCAGGTGAAAGACCTATAGTATTATTTTTCAGGTAGTTGCATGATACATTCAAGCCTTTAAATAGTGTGGTAGCTTAAGCTGCTTTTCTCATTTCCTTTCTTCACTTCTTGTCTTTTGTCTCTAGTAGTGAAAACTTTATTTTACAACATTTTAATTATATAATCTCTTTTTGATCTAATTGCAGAATTATTTGATAGTGAGACAGTTCATAGTTCAACCTCTTTATTAAATAATAATAATCAATTATTAGAAATAATTAATTTTGTAGCAGTGATAAAACTATCCAGACAAGTTATGACTTTGTAGCCAGATGGGTATGATTTTGCTTTGTCTGTTCAGCATTTTCATCCATTGTGATATGTCTTGTGGTACCTGTGAATGATTTTACCTGCAAAATGAATGACAGAATATCAGAATGTAACATTACATTAAAGGACATTGGCAACCAAAATTTTTATTGCTTCATCTGAAAGAGCATGAAAAAATATGCTCTATTCTATCTTATCTAGTTCCAAAGTTATACGCAAAAATGTGCAAAATATAAATTGCTGATTCAGCACAATGTGTGACGTCATTAGTTGGGTAAGTATGTTTATTGAATTGTAAACTGAAGCATAGCTCAGTTATTATTGGCTCAAATCAAATGACATTTTGCATACAGATAGTACATGATGAGACGCATGGGAAAATACTTCTAATTTTGTTGCCAAGGTAACAATGTCGTTCCCAGGTCCCTTGCGCCAATTTTATAAAACAGCTTTTTTCACGGTATTGATAAGGTTAAAATAATATCAGAAGTATGTGTACCATACCTATGCATGCCAAAAGTTTACTTGCATGATAATAATTCGAAAATGACATACACATAGATAAATGCAACTAGTTATTCAAAATCAGTGTAAGGGGCCTGGGAACGACTGTGTTGCCTTGACAACAAAATTAGAAGTATTTTCCCATGCGTCTCATCATGTACTATCTGTATACAAAATTTCATTTGATTTGAGCCAATAATAACTTGGCTATGCTTCAGTGCAGTATTCAATAAACATACTTACCCAACTAATGACGTCACACGTTGTGCTGAATCAGCAATTTATATTTTGCACATTTTTGCGTATAACTTCGGAACTAGATGAGATAGAATAGAGCATTAAACGGCCAACCGGCTTATTTTTTCATGCTCTTTCAGCTGAAGCAATAAAAATTTTGGTTGCCAATGTCCTTTAAGATACATCCTTACACTGCAATATAATTATGTGAATAGATGTTCAGTGTGAAGAATATGGTATTTGACACTCTTTGTATATATTAAACATGCTATTGTGTAATGGAAATGATCAAATAAAGTTATTTATGCAACAGTCCTTGCATTCAAACACCTTATTTGTATTTTTCTTGTTCATGCTTGAGCATCAGCCTCAGGATAAGCAAATTTCAAAGGATTTGTTAGGGCATATTGACCCAACTATATTGGGTCAATAGGAAAGATTCAAACTCCCACAGCCGTGACAGTGTAGAGGGGAGATCCACTAGTAAAATGTGCTAGAATATCTAAGGGAGGTGATAAAAATGATGTTTAATATGGACTTAAAATTATTAAGCAATTGAGTGCACCAGCAGTTTCTCTTTAACAAGTAAAATTATCTAGCATTGGACTGAGTAAGATAACAAAGTAGGGCACAGTGCCCCTTCATTATTGATTAATCACTTAATTAAAGGTTTAAATGCTGAATTTTTTGAAAGTGGCAACAGTGGCAGGGTACTGAAAAGGTAATAGGTAATGTCTTACTTGTGCACATGCATCCTAAATAAATACTGCTACAAAAACCTGGTAGTTAACAGTTAAAAGTTAAAACCAATCACAAATTTCATTATTTGAAAGTAATATAAAACAAAACAAGTCGGGAAAAGGATTTTGAACCCAGGATATGAGACACAATTAATATGAGAATGAGTTTGAATAAAAAGAACAAGAAAAAAGAGGATAAATTTATACAAAACTGCTGTGATATTGTTGAAACTAGCATTATTATGCATTTGCTGTTTATAACGGTAGTTTTTGACATAATGTATTTATGCTTTTCCATCGAAATGGCAAGTTAAAATTGCCAAGTAGCCCAAGCTTTGGCAAGCTAGAATTATTTAAAAAAATTAGTAAAAGAAATAAAACTTTCGTGAATCTTACCTGAAAACAAGAAATATAATAATCCTTTCGACGGAATTGTTTCATCTACAAGTAGACTAAAAAGTTAAAACTACAACACAATTTCCTCGACTGCAAAAATATCAAGATTTTCAGTCGAAACTCGAAAATTTAAAATTAATATGATCAAAATTTGTGCAAAAACCAGGGGGGTGAAGTATTTTATTTCAAGCGTAGGATCGCGGTTGGTCAGTGGTAATTGCCATGAGCCGGAGGAACCAATTGGCGTCAGCAAACATGAAAATCCGCCATGTTTTTGCGGACACTTGTTTGACTGACGGATAGATAGGAGCACGTCCTCCAGTAATATTATAGCTCAGTGACCGAAACACACACAGTGACCCACGCCCGCGATATTTGATGAACTTTAGACTTCGCTAATGCTTTCGTTTCCCCGGGTGTAAATAGCCGGGGGGAATTAGTATCATATATGAGTATTCAATATATCAGAAATACATGCATGCAGCAACCCCTCTCTTCTACTTTCCACGCATTGATTTACAGCTCGAACAGGCAAACCGAGGCCATTTTTACATGTTTTCAACGTTTTCAAACTAATCGAAAACTAATCAGCAACGGGTAAATTAGACCTATGGCAATGACATAAGTTCATAACCGTAAAACGTTTAGTCAAAATAACCCGCTGGTGATTGGTTTTGGCTTAGTTTTAAAACATAAAAATATCCAAAAGCGGTCTCGGTTTGCCTATTCGAGGGGTAACATGAATTATAAGTATTAATAACTTGTTAACACGGAAGTGAGGGAACGCAGGGGTCCCGTTTGCGTGATGTGTTGCCATGACAACAATACTACGCGATATTATTTAATTTTTTAAATTTAATTTTTTCGGTACAAAACGGCAAAATAGTTGAGAGATTATTAATACTTTTAACTATACACCAATGAATTTCCTAAATATATACTGTGGGGTAGGTATGTTACTATGTAGTTATGTTTATAGAGGCTGTCAAGTCCGTTCTGCTCATGCGCGTGTTCTGTTTACATTTTTGTTTCAAATAATAGATAATTTAGAAAAATTGAACTACTAAAACAAAAATTTAGCCCCAAAACAACAAATTTTAAATGGAAAATGCTGAGCTAAGAAGCACTTCTAACAGAGGTCTGGACAAAATTTGATTGCAATTTGTACAAATTTTGTCCATACCTTTGTATAAAGACATGTTTCTTAACATTTTCAATCTTAAATTTGTCGTTTTGGAGCTAAATGTTTACAAATTTCAATCAAATTTTGTCCATAACTCTGTAAGAGTGCTTCTTAGCGTTTTCGATTTAAAATTTGTTGTTTGGGGGCCGCCGGAATTTTTGCTTTAGTAGTTCAATTTTTCCTTCGTAATATATTCTGAATGCGTAATGTAATTGAACAAGACGCCTACTCAGGCGTTCACACTGACCTGAAAACGACGACATGCGCTCTATGGTGCAATCTCGTTCCCTGAGCCTGCGGTCCTTCTGGGATAATCCGTTTCAGGGAGGAATCTGATTGACCGTTGATATGGAATGTGCAGTTCAATCTTAGCCAGAATTCCTGGCTTTCGGCAACGGATTATCCCAGAGCCTTCGTTTCCTTCCCGAGGATCGCAGGCTCGGGAACGAGATTGGCTATGGTGTAATAGACAAGGGAATGGTGAGCAAGAGAGTTCGTATAGACCAGTTTCAGCGGTAGATCAATAAGAGATCAAGAAAATCAATAATTTGAGCGGTAGATCAAGAAAATCAATAATTTGACAACAAAAAGCAGAAGGCAGAAATCACCACTTTATCATTGGCAACTTTTCAACCCTATACCGTGCAACCTTGAGTGTCCCTATATGTCGTGTGGAGTTTATCTATTGGTCGAGTGTCGAGGGTTAAATGTCGAGGGCGAGGGTAAAATTTCGAGGGTGAGGGCAAAACGTCGAGGACGAGGTAATATGCGTTCCACGCACATATTATAGGCTACTACGTGCATTTTAAATGTACTAACAGGGCAATTTAAACTTCACGGCAAACGGCCTTTTTGGCCGCTGACTGGAATTTTTCTTCTTCGTTCGCTTCATCTTCTCATTGTTATCTCAAAAGAATCATCATACATTACAGTTTTAAAATAGCTAGTTCATTTCCCATTTATTACCTTGACCCTTGTAGCATAAATTTTATATTTACTATAGCTACCACAAACGGCTTTTTGCAATTTTGCGCACCCAGCGCTGCGCGAATTCTAGTAGCTACTGCATGAATTTTAAACATGTGTTATGCTACATTATACACATGAGAAAAATCCAACACTGTATGCTATATTGTCGACATTTTGTAGCAGATTTCGTAACAAATGTCTTAGTTCTTGTTCATTGCCAGTGGTATTTTGAACGCACGCTTTATCTTTACTTGCGCCAATTCTTGCCCTACTGCGCGAATTTTAATACATGTATTATATATGGCGCGTTTTTACTGTCAAAATTCAATAGGTCCAATAGTTATAAGTCGAACACCAAATCACCAATGATACAAATCGGGCAACACTTACTCGAATCGAGCAGACTGATATGTAAATCGATTATTGAAATCGATCAATATACATTCAAAACGAGCACTGACAGTGAGCCAAATCGAACGACTTTTCCTTGTTTATATTATATTGTGAACTAAATGTTATTGTATTAGGCAAATGAGAACCATGCAATAAATGTCTTGGTATTTTGAATGCAAGCTTTATCTTTACTACTTGCCCGAACTCTAGTAGCTACTGCGCGAATTTTACTATATGTATTAAGGTATATTGTCGACATTTTGTAGGTGAAAAGAATTGGCTAGTTTACATTGCTCATTATATTATGAAATATGATACTAGTTAAAGAATGTGTGTCAACCGGCATGCACTGCGCGCTTTTTGTTTATATTATTGTTCACGCTTGTTACTTCATTTTATATTCGCGCATTGATACTTGACCGTCGCCACACGCAACAAGCTTTAAAATCGTGATAAAATGTCCGATTCAGACTCTGATTATGCTGCGTCTGTTTACGATCCTGAAGACAATTTAAATTGTTAGGTGAGAGGGAAGAGGACCTTACACAAGTCCCTGCCTAGCCACATATCAATAAAAAGATCCCTTACCACCCTCTAAATATAAATTTTACTTTGGGTGGAGAGCAACTAGATTAGGGTTTGTGCCAGGTTCTCTTTGTAAAATAGACCCTGTTACTCCGGCTATTATAAAAATACAGAAAATATATGTTCATGCAGGCTTCGCAAATCTGGATAGTGCCCGATCAACAATTTCTTGCGTAGCTGGGACAGGCTGCATAGCAATTGAATGACATATGTTTTTCGGATGCTCTGCTGACAGTTCTACTTTTTTAGGATACTATCCTTGTCATCAATCTTCCTCTGCAGGATGCCAGAAGTTAGAGCTGGCCAGAAGTCATAGGTCTTCTCTTCTAATACAGCCGTCACTCTCCAGTTTTTTGAACGCTTGCTGTACACTTTGTTGTATTTCTTCTTTCCATCCCTGTTCAAAGCTGCTTGTCTGAAAAGATGGCTGTTGTGGTCAATAGCTGCAAGTAATGTTCTTGCTATAAATGAGTCATTCCTAAAACAATGTTGTAGTTTAATAAATAAATTGACATAATTGTCTTGACTTTCAATTTGAAATCCATTAAGCTACAATGACAGCAACATGCCCATATGTGGCCACCATATCATCTAACACCAGACAAAGAGTGAGTGTTGCAAATACATTAGTAAATACATTATTTAAGATTACATATTACTTACTGAAATCCAACTCGCTTTGGTGTATATTTCAAAAGCATTGAATTGAAATTTTCTAGCTTGCTGGTGTGTCTAATAAATAAATGATTAATTCACATGACTTCACAATTTTTATATTTTCCACTTTTTCCTGAGATTTTAGGTGCGACTTTCTTTTTCTGATGGATGTGAAAGAGTGAATGAATTATGAATGTTCAGATGAGGGTATATATGTACTCAGAACATTGATAACTCATCTACTCATTCACATCCATCAGAAGAAGAAAATCACAATAGAAGTCAAGTCACAAACAACAAGTGCAAGTGTAAACACCATAGGTGTAATTGAATAGTATCAGTTGAGAACAATGAGTGAGTGGAGAATATTGAAATCAGTGGGGTTTAGAAACAAAGGATTACAGTAAGACAAAGCACAGATATATTGTTATGCAAAAGTGATTTTACCCCCTTGTTTTTACCCCTAGCACTAGACGATTTTAATTGTTATGGAGAGCAATGGCACAGGGCCAGCTGTGAAGGGCCTATTATAAACTTACTGCAGGTGTATAATGAGAAATGCACCGTAAAGTCCCATGAACGGTCAATATACCTGAATGTTACATAATGGTGCAAAGCATTAAGAAAGCGAGGATCCATCACCACTTTCCGCAAAGCCTCCATTGCCTTGGAACCCTTATCCATCAAGGTCTTGTTTTCTTCAGTGGAAACAAGAGGACCATGTGTGCACTCACCATCTGCCCATTCGTGTTCACCAACAACATGATGTAAAACTCCGAACCAGCCGTCCTAAAGTGTATTCATTAAACCAATAAACTCCAATATGCCCTACTTTATATGGCAAATAGTCCCAATAGTTTCCAAGTCTGATTTTCCGCAGAACATTTGGAAAAGTGATGTGCAATGTTCACTATTTGCTCCAGTATTTTCACACCGTTAATTCAAACCCTGATTATTATTAACTATAATATATAAGGGTAACATTCTAACGTGAAAGTTAGTACTTTCCTCACCTTTAATTTCTCTGTGTTGCCCTTATTTTCTTGTGCAACATACCAGAAGTGGTTTCGTATTGGCTCGGTCCACTCGCTTAGTACCTCACAACCCTTAATTTTTGCAGCCTAAAACCAAAAATATTCAAACCGAACATCTCAATTAGGAAAATATGACTCAAAAGCGAAGATGATGTACTTTCGCAGACACTCGAGAGGATTTTAGGGTGTCAGCATTTGACCAATGTTTGTAGCTAGAAATTTTAGTTAAACTTTTTTTGTCTAAAATAATCCTCTCCCCCATGTTCACCACTTAAAAAGATTATGTTTTATTTAATTTAATGATTACTATATATTCCTAAATGATACAATAACGTACAGTATATTGTATAAGGGAGTGAAGTTAAATATCACCTTTGACAGCTTCTTTGTCAACTTTACAGATTTGTGCCAAATGTCAAGCGCATGAAACAGCTTACCAAATTCATTAGGATATTTATCTAAAAAATCCATAAAATATATTTAATTAATTAACCCATTTATAAGAGCCAGCGCCATCTCCCTTTATTAACACGATTGTCTAGGAAAATCATCTGGCATTAGACAGAGTAAAATAATAATGTAGGTGCACAAGACACAATGCATTAAAACATAATGGGAAGACATTAAATAATTTTTTTTCCTGCACCTAATTTTCATGTTTTAATCCATTACTACTATTATTATACCTTTCATTCTTCTAACCAGTGCGGCAACTGCCGTGGAAGCATCTGTCACAATTTCTGACACAACAATCTCACCAACAACACATTCCAACAGTTTTTTCAGTCCATAAACTTCCATATTGGTTGACACCCCACCAGTTTCACGCTTGTCTACAACTTCGATATCTACGATTACATTGACAAACTGCTCCATAAGTACATACACACAATACTTAGCACTGAAACCTGGTGAATCATTTCGGCCATCACCGCAAAGAATGATGCTTTCCCCAAAAAAGATTTTCCATATCGATGCCTTCATGTCTTTCCAAAATCTCTTGATCTCAGGAATCACATACTTCTTTTGGATTCTCATAAAAGTTGACCTTGAGATGAATGACAGACCAAGAAATTTGCAAAATAGTGCAAACTTTTCATAATTGCCACCTGTTAATTACGAAAATGTTCTATAGAATATTACATTGAAATATTCTATGGAATATTCTATGAAATATTCTAAAGGATTTTGGAACCTATTCTATGGAATATTCTATGGGATAGTTTATGGGATATTCTAATGGATATTCATTTGAATTCTATAGAATATTCTATGAAATATTCTAAAGGATTTTGGAACCTATTCTATGGGATATTCTATGCAATATTCTATTGGACATTCAGTTGAATTCTATACAATATTCTATAGAATGCCCTATAAAAAATTCTATAGAAAGTTCTATGGAATATTATATGGAATATTCTACTGAATATTCTATGGAACATTCAGTTGAATTCTATACAATATTCTATAGAAGGTATGGAATATTCTATATAACATTCTGTATTAGATTCTATAAGATTTATAAAAGTTTCTATTAAGAAACATTTATTAAAACACAATTATCATTGTATAAAGAACTTGTTAAATTATTAACTAAACATTAGTGAAACAGCTAGTTAACCAATCAGAATTATATGTTTATAGCTACCATTGAACTACAGTAGGAAATGGGTATTTAAAAAGTAGTCAGCAGCTGCAAGATACAACTGCCTCATGCCTGGAAACAATTATAGCAATTTTATCACTTACACTTACATAAACTTTGCAGCAAAGTAATAAAATATCACTTACACAAACTTTGCAGCAAAGATTTCAATGTGCCTGGATTTCAATATTAAGTATGTAAAAACAGATGTAAATATCCAGGCTTAAATTAAAATTAAGTGCTGCCAACAGAACCAATGTACGTGGCATATTGTCCACAAAACAAAACAACTATGCAAGAATTTAAAAATAAACATTGGGCTAGTCAAACTGTTGTAGGATTACACTATTTACTGAATATTTTTATTAGAATAAGTGTCAATGTTACTGTTATGTGCAGATAATTTCTTTTTTTCACAATATTGTTAATCCTTGTGTTCATCATTGTTAATCCTTGTGGTCACCATTGATGCATATGGTCTTGAAGAAGAATACTGGCCATTTTGCAATAGTCGTAATTGCTCTTCCAAGTTGTAAACATATCTGTTAGGCATGGCATTACTATATAGAAATGAAAAATAAGTAAATTTTACTCATTACGTTTCATTGCATCTTACTTTATTATTTTACTCGGTCTAACACCAGACAACTTTACTCTTCAAGGGGAGAGCAGTTTTGTTCAATGGATTAACCCTTTCATGCACCCCGTATGCCCAACTTTAGTATTTACTGTCTAACGCTCACTCTATCTCATCGTCTGTGTAAATTTAGTATTTACTCTGTCAGACAATGTTACTCGTCAAGGGAAGAGTCTTGAACATTAATGGTTAACAAGGCATGTTAACCTGTTAACCCCATAAATAATAAATTTAACATTAAATAAATCTTAATTAACTCAATTAAACACATACCAGTTGCCACGGCCCAGTTTAAGGGTGTTTACAAGATCCAGACTGAATTGTCTGGCTTGGGGGGCCACTTTAGATAGGCCAGTATATAATTTTCTTCATATAAAACACTAATTAAGAAGACTAGTCTGGCTATAAACTTGGAGAGTGCTAGTTTTACCTCACAACACCACTTTGTCAACTCAATGCAGAATTTTCCAACTGTTGAGAACAATATTTTGAGCCGGGCTATAGCCCAGCTGCAATATTTAATCTAAAAATATACAAGGACAACATTTGAGGCTTTGTGTCAACACTAGCTAGTGACTATACTGCTTATTCCAGCTTTACAAACATATCATTTTATACACCTGAAGCTCATTAACCCATTCCCAAATTTGAATTTTGGGCAAATAATGTGCTGCAATTTGCAGCTTTCAACACACTGAAAATATCACATCAATACTTATATTTCAAGTATTAAAATAATAACATATCTTAATAATATTAATATATTTCATATACTTTGACAAAGGTCGTCTAGCAGTGCCAAATTATGCCAAAGGCAAAGACACTTCATATTGTGGATTGTTATAATTAAACAACAGTGCGTATAAATTTAGTATAGAATTCCCAATAATATATATTCGAATTCATATTTTATTCTTTCTTCTATCGCTAGAAACAGAAATTTTGTATGTTTTTATGCAAATTGACGCGGCAAATTCAAACATTCAACGGAATATTTTCACACATGACTCAAATTCACTACATTATTTCGGAATTAAAATGCTTAAATAGCATCAAACATGAAAATATTCTTACCTGTAGATCTGAATAACATTTTAAGAACTTTCCAATGCCTTTTCCATCGTTTGGGTTGAAAATATAAAGGAAAATTTCCCTTCAAATCCGTCCATGTGCGAGTTATTTGAAATTGCAATTTTAAAATGACGCTATCCCATGAAGCTTTGCGCCCTCATACGTAAACTAGGTACCAGGCTTCCAGTCAATGCGCGATGAGAAAATCAGAAAACATATTACTGGTAATTACTGGTAATATGTCTAATATGATAATATCTCATTGAAGAAAACAAATGTACTGTGAATTAAGTATACTATTAAGTCATTATTAGAAAATATTCAAGAGCAAATTGTCTTGAAAAGAACAAACTTATTTCAAGAACAAATTGTCTTGCAAAAAACAGATTTCTTAGTTAAGAAATATTTTTCTAAAATCACAATACTTTCACCGATTTTTTGCTGTGTACTAGGCAGTATAAATTAGGCTTGAATCTATATCAATTATAGGTTTATCACATTCTATGAAATTATCTATAGAATATCCCATACCATTTCATTAGAAAATATTCTATAGAATATGTTATTGGATGTTTCATATGAATGTGCAATAGAATATTCTATAGGATCTGGAACTTCTATAGAATATGGCAATAGAATATTCTATAGGATTGCAAGTCCCATAGAATATTCTATAGGATATAGAATATTCTATACCATATTCTATAGGATTCTATAGAACATTTTCGTAAGGGATCAAGGAGAGTGTGTGCAAATGGAATAAAAAGATTGAAAAATGTTCCTTGTGTAGTCCAAATTTCGTCCTACTGTGAACTTTTGTTAGACACAAACCGGAAAAATCGGGGTTCTGGCCGGAACCGAGTTCTGGTGGACCCCAACCTGAGATTGAAGAGGAAAATCCATAACAAACACATCACCCTTCTCTTGCTTCCTTCTTATTCAAGTTTTGCACATGTGAAAATCTCCTCCCACTCAACCTAAAACCTTAATATGGTATGGTTTGGTTTGCCTTTAAAGGATGGAGTGACATTTTTGTTTCGTAAAAATTATTTAATAATTAGGAAGCAAAAGGAAAGCAATTTTCCCCAACACTCCCTACCTTAAGTACTCTGATATTTAACTCTGACGTATATATGTTTCCCGAGAGACATTTTTACTTGTCGACTGTGGACTGTTTGCCCAAGTATCACCTATTAATACTCAAGGAGTAATTGCACAAGATATGTTGGGTAGTTATATCCTATACCTGTCACGTTTTAGGAAGAGTTACTATTTTTAGAATTTGTAATTTTGTATTTTACACTTAACCCCAATCCTAACCCTAAACCTAACCCTTACTCCAAGCCAAACCCTAATCTTAATCATAACCCTAATCATAAACCTTTCCCTAATCCAAACCCTAATCCTAACCCTAAAAGTCTAAAAATAGTAACTGTTATTAAATCATGACTCACATAATTCACACAACGACAACAACAATCTAATCATGTAGTTGTGATCACTATAACATATATTGACAACAATAGTATAATCTAATTAGCACCAACCAAGCAAATGACAGATTAAAAAATCTGTTGTCGCATAGACCAATCAGATTTCCAACCGAAATAGGTTGCACGGCATGGACTTTTGTTAATTAAGGTTTGTATCAAGCATGTTTATTTATTTATAGGTCTGATTGCAGGTTAGACCTCTTAGTTACCCCACCCACTGTAGATGCACTGTAATGTGAAACTGTGTTAACTTACATGAAAATTTGTCCATTGTTTTCCAGAACGTGTAATGGGTGTTAACAATACAACAATATGAGCTGTCCTGTTTACAAAGAAGACATAAAAGCAATAAAATTCAAGCTGGACAACAAAGAGTAGGGAAGGAAGAGCAATAAATTGAACAAGAAACTGAGATTAGTTGACATACATTGTTTTTATATGGTTACTAATTCAAAAAACTGATTATATTTAGTATTATATTAATATTTATTAAGTTCTTTGTATGATTGCACGGCGATAAAATATATAACACTTTTTGTTTGTGGAAACACCACGTACATTTATTACTGCAAAGCTTTCGATCCGTAAGCCCGGATCGAAAGAAGATCGAAAGCTTTGCAGTTAATAAATTTACGTGGTGTTTCCACAAACAAAAAGTGTTATATATAGTTTATTATTATGCAAATAGCTTATTATATTTATTTTATTATATAAACATAAGTGTTATATCGAGTTTTTGGCCACTGAGAAAAATCGTATTTAAACACACGTAAAAAATACGATATTTTTACGTGTGAAAATATCATTTGTTGTAAAACGCATTGCCACGGACGTTTTATTGTTTTTCACTGAATTTTGTTTATATAATAAACAAAAAAATACATAGGTGCTTGGAAATACCAGATTTATTTCTCGTGTTGAACATGATATCTCACTCGTTCGCTGCGCTCACTCGTGAGATATCATGTTCAACACTCGAAATAAATCTGGTA
The DNA here is from genome assembly GCA_902702795.2 of Paramuricea clavata. Taxonomy (NCBI): domain Eukaryota; kingdom Metazoa; phylum Cnidaria; class Anthozoa; order Malacalcyonacea; family Plexauridae; genus Paramuricea; species Paramuricea clavata. The sequence goes on along the minus strand of CACRXK020003100.1, from coordinate 16,433 downwards.
TTTCCGCGCACCCATGTATTATTCTCTATATATTAATAAAATAATGTTATCAGATGAACAAATTTCATGTGCGAGGTGGTGATGTGCTGCATACATGCATGGTATGCTAAAGTATTTCTTTAAGAAACTATTATATTAGTTTTTCAACTAAAATACAGTAGACAGTATAGTTTTTTCCAACTATAGTTTTTAGTCAAAACTAAAGTTTTTGACAAAGCTATAGTTTTTAGCCGGCAAAACTATAGTTCCTACAATTACTATAGTTTTTATTTACTATAGTTTCTGTAACTATAGTTTTTGTTCCAAAATACTATAGTTTTTAGCCAAAACTATAGTTCCTACAAGAACTATAGTTTTTAATACTATAGTTTCCATAACTATAGTTTTTGTTCCAAAATAGTATAGTTTTTAAAACTATAGTTTTTGGTTTGAAAAATTATAGTTTATTTTTGTAAGGGTCAAGCTGCAAAACATAATTACTCAAAGACAACCCAAAATATGGTATTAAATTGCAAATGGCAAATACATTTACATATACAAAATGGCAAAACATTTACATATAGAAAATATATTATTCACTTTAATACGAAGAACTATCATGATATACTGTACATGTAATGCACATGTCATCAGCCATCCCCGGAGGGGGGACCCTGGGCTAGGGCGGGGACTTTGCCTTCACGGCCATAAAACTGTGTAAATTTCCCCACCCTCTGGGGCAAAAATACTTGTCAATCTCCCACTTTTCCCCCGCCCTCAGGGGCTTGTAAAGATGAATACTTATTGATTTATTAGTTTAAGCAATTTCTGAACATAAACTGTGAAGTCATGTCAAAGGATTAATTGGTTCTTATCAAAAATATAGGAATATAAAAAGGAATATAACAGGTTCTTATCTGTGAATCCCCAGCCTAGGCCTATAGTGCGTGCATTAGATTTTATTGTGGCGAATCTCATCACTGCAGAGAGACTAGAAACGAGTTGTCACCATCTCCACAAAACGCAGCAACTGATGCTATATAATAATATAATTACGAGGAATATGAATTATCATAACATCCAATTTTTATTAATTATCATAATAAATTTTTAATGTATGTTTCTATAAAAGATAGTTCAATTAATAATATAAAAGTGGACAACACTAGTGACTGAGCAGTGGATGCCATTAACAGTATTAAAGGTGATTTAAAGTCCGTTCTGTGCATAACTGGACATAACCAAAATAAAATAATGTTAACTTATTTACAATATAATAATATACATAAAAATGATTACTCGACTGTGATTGGTTGATTTCATTTTCTGTAAAATCACAGTGTAATTTTTTGTTATCACAGTGCAAAAATTACCCTGGATTCCAGAGACTTTGACAGTAAATATAAATTGAAATGTTGCGAAGGCTCTGGTTCAACGGGGCGATTCTTTGATTAAACCGCGCCAATCACAAAACAGAATTAGTGGTTTTAGTACAGAATTTATTATTTACTGTGGAAGGCTCTGGAATCCAGGGTATGCAAAAATCTGTAACAGACTGATCTGATTGGTGGAAAAACTATGAGAGGATAAAATCAACCAATCAGTTTAAAGCAGTTTAGTTTAAAGAAGGAACGGTCACAGATTGCTTCAAAACAAACAAATATGGTGCCACGCTACATAAAGTAAAAGTTGACTTCGGTTGGAAAATATGGCTTTTGTCTTTTTTAAAATGGAAAAGCCTTAAATTAATTAAACAAGACTAACAAAACTGACACAGTTGAGTGGAATTTTCAAGGTTGGAAAACTTTGTCACTGGACGGTTCGCTATAAACGTAAGACAGGCCCGTTTCATACGCCGTAATTCACATGTCCCGAATACATTAAAAACAATACATAATAAGGCATTTCAGCTCATTATCTACTGTGTTGTATTCGGCACAAGTGAAATACAGCGTATTAAACGGGCCTTAAGCCAGTTTTCCACTTCGACCGTATCTTAACGTACCGTAGTATTTTCTTTTGTGTTGAAGTCATTAGTTCCACTCTAGTGCTCAGGAAACAACGAAATACGCTACGCTTCACTACGATTGAAGTGGAGAACTGGCTTTACTGCAAAACTATAATGATACTACTTCTGCAATTTTTGAAGGTCTTTGTTCAGTTGCACAAATCACAGAAGTACTTTTCCAGCATATCTGCTTCGTCTTCTTGAATGCCAACACAGCTACCATGGTACCATATGAGACATCCGTCACACTGGATCATGAACCTATAGTAAATGCACAATGGTTAAAGACAAACCAAATTAAAGACATTAAAAAACCCCACACAGTAGAACACTGGTCCTTCTCTTTATTCTTTACGTCCATAATTTGATTTTACTAACCTATCACCCCAGGGCTGCATGCAAATTCAATAGACTTCGTCATTTTCTTCATCACCTTCATCTCCCTGACCTTCCTCTTCATCAAGATTAGCTGTCACAGCTTTCTTCTGCTTTTCTGTGGTTAGAGAAATTAGTACCAGTATTATGAAAAAAGGAGTCGAAATGTGATCAGGTAGGTCTACATATGTATAGGCATTTTCTATTATGATTATTTTATTGATAAAATTAAAGAATATGCATGCAGGAAATTCACTATTAACACAATCAATTTATTTTTCCACCAGAAAAGAGGATCGTATTTATTTATTCTATAAGCAATCAAATAATTTTCCCTATTATTTTTCAGCAAACAATTGTCAAAAATTGGCTTAATTCCGTCAAAATGTAAAAACGTACAACCAGGAAGCTGATGCTATAAGCAAAATATTAGAAACATATTAAAAAAAACTTACTTTTTTTCTGCTTTCCATTATTTAAATTTTTCATCCACATTTGCACATCTGAGACACTTAGCAAACATGTCTTAGAGAATTCCTCCATCTCTTCTTCAGAACACGTTTCGTGGTTTTTTGCAAATTCCTTAAGTACTTTGCTAGGAGGTTGGGTACAATATTCAGAACCATGTTCCTTGACGAATTCATATTGACGTTCTGGCGGTAAATAATGTCCATTGCAGTTGTCTTTGCAACTCTTGCATGGACCTCCAGACGGTCTTGCTGGATCGGGAATCGGAAGAGGTACGAAGGAGAAAGGAGGCCCATCTTTGAACCATGTCGCTGGTTTTCTGGGTAAGCCTTTCGTACATACTGCGTGTAAACAGTTAGGTTTATAACAAGGTAATAGCAAGAAAACGTAGTTTGCTGGTAACTTTTCAATCATATGGTCTTTTCGAACTTGCCAGATTCGCAAGAAATAGTCATAGTCTTCCGGGTAGGCTTCCTTTAGTTCTTTCTTCTTTTTCTGAGAACCTCTCAAGAAAATGATTAACCGGTCACGTCTTTCTTGAACTTTGCTACTATATTCATCTGTGCTGCCTCTTGTTAAGTGTATGGGTTTTCCACCACATTGAGCACCAATAACTGTATTTATGTACACACTGAGGGCCGCTTCCAAATTCTGCACAAGCATTTTTCTATCTAGTTCTCCATTAACAAAATTGGAACCGTATATGGTAGAAGGTATGAATAAATTTGAATGTCCCAATGCAAGACATCCATTTTGCAACTCAACTTTGTTCAGGTAACTCCCACCAGCGAATCGAGAAGTAACTAATGTGCAAATCTTTCCATGATGTAAATGTCGCTCTGTCCACATAAATTGGACCTCGAAATGTGACGGACCCTCGTCGGTTGCCCCATCAACCCTAATGCAATCAATTTCGCCAGAAAGTGCAAACTTCGCTTCGTCGTGATTTGCTAACATCTCCAAATCACCAGCATGTTGCCCTGGATTCTTTTTGTGCATGGTGTGAGACTTTACCACACCAACGCAAGTCTCTGGAGTTGTTTCGGTTTCTAAAAACATATATGAAGTTGTTTGAAGTGTTGCTGTATATTTATTCAGGAAATCAGTTCCGGGTTTCCAGCCTCTGAGAGTACTTTATGCTGTTTGTGAGTGAATGTTGAATCTAGTCGAAACCCGGATGCGTCGTCTCTATTCAATACAACCTTATCTCGGCCGTCTTTCAGTTGTAAAAAATCTAGTGTCTTATAAAAGGAACAGCTCCAGTGCGCGTCCACATTAAGTTTAATGGCAAATCCTTTTCTAGCACGTCTTGATACAATCTTCGCAACCCCAAAATAACGTTTTGCAGAAAGTCGTCTTCGATTTCTAACACAACAGAGTTGTACAATAGTTCCGTAGCCAAAGCGGACACCATACTTCTCCTCAAGATGCTCTTTGATGCGCTTGTATGTGACTTTCGGTCCTCGCTTTACATTTCCGCTAAATGTTAATATTCCAGTCCTTCTCCAAGAATCTGCGCCAATCCTATTCTCACGTGCAAACTTCTCTATATCCTTGCCAATATCAGGATATTTCAATAGCGTCCTCGACACACGATTTGGTACCTTTCTCTTCAACAAGCAACGATGGGTAACTTCCTTAGCTATAAGTCTCTTTTTGTATTTCTTCAAAATTGCAGTCTGTTTGTGAATCTTGGCCTGCATTGTAGCTGAATGAATACTCGTTCCTTTCAGTTCAACCCAGTCTTCCGGATTGTCACTTTCAGACTCAGTAAGTGCTTCCGTGTTTTCTACAAATGGTACCTCCTTCATGGCAAGATATGCTTCGTAAGACTGCTCAGCGTCTTTTTTCTCTCTTACTGTTAAATTACTGAAAGGAATAATATCAGAAAGATTTTCGAGGAGTTGTTCCAATGTTTCTTCCGATAGATTGTTAACATTCAATTTCAAGTGTTCCACAAAAGAAAGCCAGTTCATTTTGTGTTCAGTAAGCATTGATATTAGGTCAGCTTGGCTTGGTAAAATAGGTAGAATCACGTCTGTTTTCTTTGTCTGTCACTGACATGTTTTGTTCTTCACTTTCATCATCAGCTATCCATACACACAATTTCCCCTCACTGCTGTCACAAGTCGTAGTATCGGAGTCATTGTCTGGTTCCATATTCACAATTTTGGCCTGTGCAATCTTATTAACTGCTTGCTTAATCTCCAGGTACTCCTGCATTGCATCATATATCATCTTCTTCTCTTTATTCAAGTTTGAAACTCCCAAACGCTTTGCTTCGTTTCCCGATTTCCCTTGACATGATGCCACACGAATTAGACGTCTGTCCTTTTCAGAGCTTGCTAACTCACACAATAACTTTAAATTTTCCTTATCAATTCCACTAGATAAACAATTTTGTGGAACATATTTTGCAACACAACTAGCAAGTTTCGTGAAATCAAGTCCATCAACATATTCTGTTTACGAACAACTGATCAAAGCAACAAAAAATAATGACAGGAAGCTGAATAATATGACGAACTGCTTTATCAGACTTGTACACTGATCCAAAGCACTTCCTGTAAACTGTTGATAGTGGTACAATTCCCTTTTCACCTATTTCATTTATTGCTTCCAGAACAGGTTTACATTTGGAACAACTTCTAACTTTGTGGCAATCATTACAATGCCTTTTAACAGCAACAGAATATTCATCCAAAGTCATGTCTTTGATACATGTCACAAACGTATCAGCATTTAACTTGCGCCCAACAGTCAGATTTTGTTTTGCATACTTCCTAAATTTTGAAAGGCAGTTTTGAACATAACTGTTAGCAGGTTCCCCCAAAGGTAAGATGTTTACTTGGGGGACTTTTGAAAATCCGAGTCCCCTTCAACAATTGTGGTCGGAGGTGATACTGACGACGTATGTGTGTTTATTGTCATACCAACAGTAGCATCTTCTCTAAGTAATGGCCATGGACGTTCATCTGTATCATTTTCATTGGGGTCACTACTTTGCACATTAGTGCTAGGAGCTGAGCTGGTTACATACATATTAATACCAGAAGGTGAAACGTTGACAGAAGACTGCTTTTCATTTCTTTTTTGTTGTTTGCACTTTTTCTTTGCAGACGATTTCGACTTCGATTCAGCTTTGCTCAACATTTTCATTTCCTTCTCTAGTTTCCATTTCTGCTTTCCCTTCTCTAATATGCTTGAGTTGATTTCGGCAGCTTGTAGAAATTTCTCAGCATTACTGTAGTGTTGTTCCTGTTTCGTTAATAACTCAATGGTTTCGCTAAGGCTGGAAATGCTGTTGCTCAACTCCTTGATTCGCGATGCCCGAATATCTGCAGCAATATATTTTCTTTTTGATTTACGTGGCTGACTTGCACTACCATAGACATTGGATCTGGATACTTTCTTGACATAGTCATACCCAACAGAATCAACTTTTTTTCTCGCCTCTTCAAACAATTTCCCTTTGCTTAAGACAAGAACTGGATCACCTTTGCACAACTCAAACACAGCATCATTAACACTTTGCTGGTACCGGGTTGGATTGGTGCAATGATATATTTCAGATTTTTTACGAAGATCATCAGTGCTGAATTGAACAAGTTGATGCTGCTGTTCGATCTCATTTGTCTGCAAGAAACAATCACTATATAACAAACCCTTACTGTACGTACAGGTTTCCAAATACACAGTACATTACAAATGCTAAAAGCAGGTTTCCAAATATTAAAGTTAAAAATCACATTCTATTAGATGACTAAAAATTGAAGATGACATTTTTGTAAAACGCAAAGATTACTATACAGTATGTATTAATATAAAGAAACTTCCAGCATTAAGAAATTCAGTGTTGGTTTCAACACGGTGAAAACATGTATTGCTTAGCAATACATATATAAATAATATGTATTGCTTACAATTTCTTTGATCATCCAGTTTTTAAACTAGGCAACCCCCCCCCCCCCTCCTCTTTTTAGTGAACAGCATAACCACAACAATTTTGATGCCAATTCTGCTAAATTAAATAAACTGACAAAAGATATCCACTTATACTGTAATACCTTGGCTACTTCAGGGCCCAGTGATATTTTATTCCTGACTTTGGAAATGGTTAACTGCTTCTTACATGTACTTCCAATATCAACAGAAGCTACAAAGCATACATAAAAGTATATAGTGTGATATCCCTTTTGTTCTACACTTTTAAAAACATTATAGAATAAAACCAACAATTTATGAGTGATAAGTTCTTTGAATGTTTGCATGGCGATAAAATATAATTGTTTTTGTTTGTGGAAACACCACGTAAATTTATTATTGCAAAGCTTTCAATCCGTAATGCCGGATCTTCATCAGTGCTAATAATATGTTATTATTATTATTAGCACTGATGAAGATCCGGGCTTATGGATCGAAAGCTTTGCAGTAATAAATTTATGTGGTGTTTCCACAAACAAAAACAATTATAATTTATGAGTGCTAAGAAAAGACAAAATATAAAATAGTACCTGAGTAGAGTAGGTTAATAGGGCTATCCAACTACCAGAAAAATAAGAAGTAATTTCTTCGACGTTTGAAGCAAAGGCTACTCAGAAATTACTTTCTTATTTTTCAGGTAGTTGGATAACCTATATATAGTATAGGTTATCTAATAACCTTACTGTACCTACATTGAAATCCCCCTCACAAAAAATATTATTATATATACATTTCAGAAAAAGGTTCTACCTCTATCTCCCTCTTTTTGAAATCATATCCCAACCCATCTCACAGTTTCAAAATTTTCAAAAGTCCCCCCCCCCACACTCATTATATTACAACTGTTTCAGTTGGTAAAACTTGACAGGTTGCAGCTGGAAATGGCATTAAGCTATCAAGGCTCAACAAAGGGGATGATTTTTTACCATATGAAATACAGTACTCTTGACAAAGATATTCCTCTGAAAGTTCTAATGTTTATCAAGAGACTCTGGATGGAGATGAGTGAATTAGTTACCTGCAGTGGATGTAGTGGACATTTTTCCATCTGCCAATGCAGTTTGCTACATATGACAAAAGCATCAGTTGTGATACTGGTATTTCCACAATAAAATCCCAGTTCAATCAATGAATTATGTAACTAATCAATAAGTTAATTTGTTAGCTCGTTAAAACCACAGATGGGCATACATAATTTAAATTTTAAAACTGGAAATAAAGAGAAAAGAAGCAGCCCAATTATTAAAAAAAATTCTCGTTAAAATGCTCAGTCTATTTGTCTCATCACAAGTTAAAGCCCTGTCTTAATACGCTTGCAATTTTTGCTGCAATTTGTGGATGTGCAATTTGCATCTTTTGATGCATGTGAATTTATGTTCTGTGAACACAATACCCTTAATGTCTGAACATTAACCCATTTAAGCACAAGTCTCTCCACTTGACAAGTAAAATCATCTGGTGTTTTTGACTGAGTAAACGTAAAAGAATAAAGTAGGCCGGGACCATTGGGAGCCTTTGCGTCCACTAAAAAGGGTTAATTATTCATCACACACATTAGTTGTGTTAATGCTAAAAGTTCAAAATGTCAAACACATACTGTGTCTGTATGTGGCTGAATATACATAAATTTAATATATGAATGAAAAAACTAACCTTTTCAATTTCTTTATTAATACACTTCTTCTTTGTCTGCTGTGGCTACACATTTTAGCTTCTGTTGATGCCGAAGGGATTGTGTATTTTCTAAATCAAGCCAGGCTTCCCATTCCTCATCATACTCTTGCAAAACAATTGCACCTCTTATTTCAAAATTCTTTTTCACCTTATTTTTCACCTGATCCAAATTTTCATCTTTTTCAATGGAAACTACTTTTCTCCTCTCACCATGCTCAACAAGAACCTTGAGATATTAAAAACAGTATATAAATATATTAAAACTACATTAAAAAATATCAGCAGTTTCAGCATAAACTATGAAATTTTGTTTAAAAAAAATGTATTCTCGAACATGTTCAATTCAAATAACTCAAAGAGTACACTAAACAAGTCATAAATAACATTCGATTACAAAAATGGTGACCTGATGGCCATTTTCATATGTATAATTCATTAAATTCACATACCTTTATAAATTCGTTTTCTGGGATGTCCTCCATGTTTATAAAAGCGATCGGTCCCAGTCTTTTTATCGTTTTTATGCGTTTCCAAGATGGCGTCATGAAGGTCAATTCCCTTGCCCCAGAATTAGGTTTTGAGACAAACTAATGAATTTTCCCCGCCCCCTAGGGTATAAAAGCAGTGCAATCTCTGTGTATTCCGTTCATATTTCCCCGCCCTAGCCCGGGGTCCCCCCTCCGGGGATGGCCGATGACATGCGCATAAGGTCCATTTCATGTGAAAATGAATTTCCTTATTTCCTTGTTATATTCTTCCAACTTTCAAACGTATTCTTTGGCCCATATTTCGTCAGTGTAGCTTTAAATGCCAACATTTTCATGCTTACGAAGGAGCACTTTCAAATTTGATTTTTAAGTGGTTTTGTACGTTTCACCTTCAATTTTATATTCAGCGCAATCGTAGGAACTTTTTTCAGTACCAGAGAACGATTTTGAGCTTAATAAACCGACTTTTCTTGCAAAAATTCTCACTTTACTAAGTTACAGCATCAAAATATAATACAATTCTATAGTGTTTGTTTACGCTCGCATTCCTGAGTCCCAGGCCCCCAAGCACGACGGATTTTTTTGAAAATTGTCATGTTTGAGGGTCAATATCTCGGAAAATACTGAACCAAATCAAAAAAGGTTGAAGAACTTACTAACTAACTTTTTGTGCTCTTTCCAAATCCGTAAATATCCCACAAGTGATATAGGCACTTTAAAGAGCAGAAAATGCCAGGTAGCTGGCAACTCGAAGACGTAACTTCTATCGCTAAAGTTAAGAAGGTCAGTGACCCCCAAAAAGAGCTTTGACCGATCTCCCTTACTTCATCATTATCCAAGATTGCTGAGGACTGACTGATTACATTAAACCATCTGTAATTAGACTCCTCAGCCCAAAACAATTTGGAACTGTACCTGGCTTGTCTACAATTATGGCCCTAATTAGTAGGCGATACTGATGGTACTGGTCCCACTGTTCAAGTGATGCTTTACGATTTTTGTAAAGCCTTTGATTTCATTGATCACTCCCTGCTTACAACCAAATTAAATCAATTAATTCCCGAACAGCATTTTTAATTAAGTAAGCTTCATCACCTGTAGATCAGAGAGAGTAAAGATAGGATGTGACTGTTTTTCAGATTGGGGTGTACGTAAAGTCAGGGGTGCCTCAAGGGACAAAGTTGGGCCCCTGAAATACAAAACGAAATGAAAATGCCTCTGAAATGAAATGAAATACAATGCAAATTTATTGACAATGGCTGGCATTTTTGGTAGATTTTCTATTAAAATTATTTATATTAACCCTGGCAATGTGCCCTGCATCTCTATTATTTTACTCTGTCTTGTGCCAGACGATTTTACTTGTCAGGGGGAAGTGCTGCCACTCAATGAGTTAAAATTAACTATTTTGCATGTGACCTATTCACACATGTGACTGCATAATTTTTCATGTGTATTATTTATTAGTAATAGTATGGTTTCTTGTGCAATTTGGAAAAACATACAGTCTTGTGAGTTTTTCAAAGACTTCAAATTGCACTTGTTCTTCGGACTCATGCAATTTTGATCATCTTTGAGACAAGGCCCTATGAAAATGATTATCAATTGATACCTGGTTACAGTGTATAAAGTCTATAAAGGGAATTAAATACAAATACTTTTGCCCAAATTGACTTGAAACCATAATACTACCTATGCTAATATACTGTATATAATATTTAACTTTTCAATAATATAATAATTATGTATAATAATTGTGTAAATAACATTTCAATATAATGATAATTTAAGTAACATTTCAATCTAATAATTTATAAGTAAATGACATTTCAATAATAACATTTATAATAACATTTTTACAATATTCTGTTATCAGTCCAGGACCTGCATATGAGTTTGCATTTGATTCATTTAGGGCAGGCAATCTCAACTGTTTTAGGGTAAAATGACCATGGCAGACAACATGGCAAATGTGTGAAAACCTGAATCCGGGGCGAAAGTCCTGAAAATGACCCGCCCTGAAACGGCAGTGTCGAAATAGCTCTAACTTCCAAAAGGGAAAAGCAATAGCCTTTCTGAAGTGCTTATAGTGTTTAGAAGGGTTGCTTTTAGGGGTGGTCATTGGAAGGAAAAATTTGTCTAAGTATAATATTTTACCAGGAAATGACTATGCAGTGTGACCAGTTTTAGTACATTTTATTACCAGATCCGGTTGGATGCCCTTAGACAACACCACCTGCTTTAAACAACTGCAACATTAAGAACAGGAGGGGGCAGCCAATCAATTTTAAGCAGCTTTAGTAAAAAAATTTGCATATGTGGTCACACTGTGACTATGCGCCACCCCAGGTAAAATGCTGATTATGCACAAAATAACTAATATGCCTAGCAGAATTAAATTTTCTTAATGAAAAACTATGCTTAGTTCAATATAATTATTCTGGATTTCATAAGGATTGTCATTGTTTTCTTTTAATATAATACATTTTATTTCACTTACCCCCCACGAAAACACGATTTCAGCCATATTTTGCAGTCTTGTTTGCTTTTTATCGCTGAGTCTTGCAAATATCATCCAGCCGATGTAGTTTAACATGATGATAAATGGCTAAAGAATATTTCACCCAAGTTTCATGAAGTTTTAAAACTGTGCAGTGTATTTTATCTTTGATATTGTGTCCTTCGATATTGCGTCAAATTGCTGCCATTTTAATGGCTCACCCCTTTTCTGTCCAATAAATGCCAATTCTTCACTTTCATGTGTATTTAGATTACAGTATGCAAGAGTACTTCATTGTAGAATAGTTCCAATCGAAAAATTGATGACATTTGTCCCATTTGGAAGGAAAAACCCTCCCGTATACCATTTAGGTTCAAAATTAAAACAAATCATTTTAAAGTCACACACAATCTTCGCGAAAACTTCTCATGGATACATGACAGGTGGGGGGGGGGTGAATATTTTGACAAAACGTTTGTTCACCACCACAGAAACATAACTAAATATATTGTATTTATTGTATTTTTATGATTTATAATAAAAACAAATATTTGCGTAGTTTTGTCATAAATCATAAAAATACAATAAATACGATATATTTAGTTATGCTTCAGTAATTCTGTGGTGGCTAACAAACATTTCGTGAAAATATTCACACCCCCCCCCGGTCATGTGTCCACAAGAAGTTTTCGCGAAGATTGTGTGTGACTTTCAAATGATTTGTTTTTTATTTTTAATGTAAATGGTATATGGGAGGGTTTTCCCTTCCAAATGGGACAAATGTTGTCAATTTTTCGATTGGGACTATTCTACAATGAAGTACTCTTGGATACTGTAATCTAAATACATATGAAAACGAAGAAGTGGCATTTATCGGACAGAGAACAGGTGAGCCATGAAAATGGCGGCAATTTGACGAAATATTGAAGGACACAATATCGAAGATAAAATACACTGCACAGTTCCAAAACTTCATGAAACTTGGGTGAAATATTCTTTAGCCATTTATGATTATGTAAAAGTACAATGACTGGATGATATTTGCGAGACTCAGCAATAAAAAGCAAACAAGACAGCAAAATATGGTTGAAATTGTGTTTTCGTGGGGGTAAGTGAAATAAAATGTATTATATTAAAAGAAAACAATGACAATTCTTATGAAATCCACAATAAGTATATTGAACTAAACAGTTTTTCATCCCATGATAATCCTTTTTAGGAAATAAGAAAATTTAATTTCTGCCAGGCATATTAGTTATTTTGCGCATAATCAGCAATTTACCTGGGGGTGGTACATAGCCATTTTCTGGTAAAATATTATACTTAGACAAATTTTTCCATCCAATGACCACCCCTAAAAGCAACCCTTCTAAACACTATAAGCACTTCAAAAAGGCTATCGCTTTCCCTTTTGGAAGTTAGAGCTATGTCGACACTGCCGTTTCAGGATGGGTCATTTTCTGGACTTTCTCCCCCCACCCAGATTCAGGTTTTCGCACATATGCCATGTTGACCGCCATGGTCATTTTACCCTAAAACAGTTGAGATTACCTGTCCTAAATGAATTGCATACAAACTCATATACAGGTCCTAGACTAAATGTAAATATTTTCCATCATTTTTTTTCAAAATTCATTGAATAATTTAACATGCTAACGACAACAGGACTTTAATAGTTAGCAGATCAATTTTTTTTATCAACAATCTTAGCCAAAAGAGCTATTAGTGCTTGCCCTTGTTGCTGCATTAAAATCATCTGGCTTGCTTGTACCCGATTATTTTGCTGCCTTTGCATTTCTAAAATAACAGTCAACATGTCATTCTATTATTGTTGCATAAATTTGTCTGTTTTTTCCTTTTCCATTTCCTGGTGTTCCAGACCTCTCAACTTTGCAGAGAAGTTAAGAGTGAGATTGGGGATGTGGATGACATGCACCTTTGTAAACGTCCGGGGGTCTGAAATGGCATTTCGTACAATATGAGAGTTGGTGTTTTTTAATGAAAAACATTGCTTCATAACGTTCTTTAAAACTGTATTTCTGTGACATACAGTAATCAGCTCTAATTTCCCTTTGATAATTTACATATAGAATTCTGCTCGGACTGATTCTGCCTTTTGTGAGGGTCCTGAAGGGGGGGGGGGTCCCAATCCCATTCCCCACCTGAAATTTTGGCAAAATGCCAGTCCCAGTTGGATTTTTATTAGAAATCCCAGTCCCAGTTATTGAAATCCCAGTCAATAAAAACCCCTTTATTTATCGGTAGAATAAACAGTTTAAGACCTTTTAAGTAAGTGGCGGACACGTTATGAAATATGAGGGGGGCTCGTGCCAAAGGCACGGAAAATTTTTAAATTTGAATCCCGGAAATGGCATTTGCAGCATTCTGAGACACGCATAATCAGAAAACCCAGAATTCCGGGCGCCAGAGTATGCCTGTTCGCAGGTAGTGCTGTGAATAATATAGTTAACAACAAAAATCATGACCAAAGACACCAAAAACGGATCAAAACTGTATTTTAAAACACTTAAAATGTAGAAAAATTGGGAATCGACTCGCATTACCTCAATCCCATTCCCATTTTGGAGGACTTCATTTCCCATTCCCAGTGGCCAAATCCCAGTCCCAGCAACCCAAATCCCATTTTCCCAGTCTAAAAATAGATCAATCCCAGTTCCCATTTTACCCCTTCAGGACCCTCCTTGTTGGCTTGTAACAACCTTATCGAAATTATCAGACTTGTTGCAAGGTTGTTCTGACAAATCCGTTACATGTTTTTGATACAACAAGATTGTTACAACCTTGTGTTGACAACCTTGTAACATCCTTGTTATATCATGGCTGTAACAAACTTGTTAGCACTGCAGCATCATTCAACAAAAGCCAAATTAATGTATGGCGAATCAAATCATAATCTTGCTAAAATTGACAATGAGTTCCCCGTAATTA
>CACRXK020003099.1:0-38336 GCA_902702795.2 Paramuricea clavata | reverse complement strand
CCCCCCCCCCCAATAACAATTTGGTTCTAACAGCACTGATGACCTTGGTGAGTTAGTATTACAAAAGTCACCGAACTGTGGAATCGCATCAAAAATTCGTATATCGACCACTCCCACAAACGTCTACGACCACGCCTACATTCGACTACATAGTTTTGCATGTTTACAATTCTAATTTTGAACAGCCAATCAGGTTCTTGGTAATTGGCTGTTTAAAATTAGAATTGTAAACGTGCAAAACTATGTAGGCGCGGTCGTAGACGTTTGTGGGAGTGGTCGATATACGAATTTTTTATGCGATTCCACAGTTCGGTGACTTTCGTAATATGCACAGTCACACATGAGAATATGAGTTTCACTATCATCAGATGGTGCAACAACAGGCAGTTCTCAGCATTAGAAAATAATGTTTATTTTCATTATATGTAAAGTCTTAGTAGTAGTGAAAAATAAATAATAGTGGCTTTTATTATAAATTTTATGCAGGATGAAATATGTAAAATTATAATTGTGAAATTATTTGTCAAATTACTTGTATCAATTGAAGAAAAATGAAAGTCTTTCAAATGCTACAGTAACAGTTTTATATAAATATACAATTAAATAATTATACTAGTTTTGTACGATACTGTATTTTAGATTTTGTAATTTGAAAACTTTTGTATTAATTTAAATATAAAGTATTAATAAAATTTTTATATTGACTAGTTAATTAATAAGAGGTCAGTTCAATTAAAGGTTATTTTCGTGGCTATTTCATTTTCTGTGAATTATGATTTCAGTTGTTGACATAGTGGAGTGGTTCTTGCAGGGTGCGATAATTCAATATTATTAGTCGTACCTGACTGGTACACCAATGGTTGTTGCTGCAAACTTGAGCCGGTACAAACTCAGTACTCAATGTGTATTTAGTCAGTAAAATAAGATTCACAAAGTCAGGGCCTATTAGAGAAATTCAGGGGCCCGGGGCAAATTTTTATTTTGGGGGCCCTATTTTCCCCCAAAAATGTTGGCGAGCAGGGGGGAAGGGGGAGTTAGATTTTTTTACGGACATTAAAAAATCAAAAAAAATTTCCGGACTAACATCAGTTAAGTTAAGGTTCAAAAAATGTTTTTTCGTACCCTTTTTTGGACCAATATCTGCAAAATTTAGGTTTGGAAAATTTTCAGCTCACACCGTTATTTATATCAAAAAAACGTTCCAAATTATTTTTTTTATTTTCCAAATTTGGGGGCCCCTTTACACTGGGGCCCCAGGGCAAATTGCCCCCTCTACCCCCCCCCTCAGATGGGCTCTGCATAAAGAAAGTACAGGTTTCTGAAAAGTACGTTCAGACTAGAAAAAGAAGCACAATTGCATATAAAACAAATAATCGAATCCAACGTTTCTTAGTGCCACGCAGATAGCAAGAGTTCCGCAGTTGGCTGAAAACAAAGAGGCCAGACCGTAATATTGGCGTACCCATAGAGATTATAAATAACACTAGAGGAGGCATCGAGTTTAAAAATTGGGAACGCAGCTAATGGGGGGCAAATTCAAGTCCCGGATATAAAATCGTGCTCTCATTGGCTGATTTGAAACTCGTCACCAATGGGAACACGAATACACATCCGGGACTTGAATTTGCCCCCCAATAGTCGCGTTCCCTTTTTTTTACTGAATTAAGATTACAATGCCTCCTCTAGTGTTATTTATAATCTCTATGGGCGTACCTCCGGTACGTAAGTACGCGAATTATCGCACCCTGAGTTCTTGTGTCTTAGGACTTCCTGTGGAAATGTAATTTCCGTCGTCAATCGTGAAATTTTTCGTGAAACGTGATCAATACCAGTGGTAAAACAATTTTGTATTTATTTGGCTGAAATACCTTGAATATGTGCGTAAACCGTGGAACGAATTAATAATTTCATTGATATTTTAGGGATTCGAGCACGGGCAATAGGACAGGTGTAGTGTTGTTAAATATAAAGTTAGAAATGGTATTATACTTACTCATGCATTATAATTTGTTTAAAAGATCAGAATATTCATACCTTCTTATTTTGTTTCATAAATAGTTCTTTAATATTCGAAACAAATTCCATATCTGCTTCGTCTGCCATCGCCATGTTTACTCGTCCCAATCTACATGCTGCACGGCATTGCTGCCCCTCCTGGCAAAATAATAAGCAAGCGAGAAAAATTAAGGAGAAATTATTTTGCCAGGAGGGGCGGCAATGCCGTGCAGCATGTAGATTGGGACGAGTAAACATGGCGATGGCAGACGAAGCAGATATGGAATTTGTTTCGAATATTAAAGAACTATTTATGAAACAAAATAAGGAGGTATGAATATTCTGATCTTTTAAACAAATTATAATGCATGAGTAAGTATAATACCATTTCTAACTTTATATTTAACAACACTACACCTGTCCTATTGCCCGTGATTCGAGTATTCGACTCGACTGCAATTTTATATTTTGAATTTTTGGCGGAAAAAAGCGCGAAATGATCACGTGATACTACGCAATCTTCCGGCATGCACTCAGGGCATCGAATTTTCATGTAACACAGATCACAAAATATGCATTATGCGTGTAGAAAATACTATTTTTTAAAGAAAGAACAATATTTTAAAACTTTTCCTCGATGAAGGTAAGTATTTAGTATACTATAAACACATTTCATCCATTAAAAGTCGATATATTGGTATATTTGTTTGTAAAATATGACCAAATTTATCGGGAACAGGCAAGCGAGTCTGATTGTGATCTGATACCTTCGGCATATTGTGATTTATAAATCACTTTTTTTCAACAGTAAAATGTATATTTAAAGTGTGTAATGTAGAAAGAAATGGTTTTCTTCTTTGATGTGAACTAGTTTCAGGAGAAAAGTCCGAGAATGTTGTAATTGTTGAAAAATATGTTTTATGTATGATCGTCTATTTTTTAATTTACATGGCATCTGTGAAATGTGAATCATATTTCACCTAAATCCGCGCCTAATGGATGAAATCAATAATCGATGAAAATCGATGTCAATTGATATCAATTATTAAATTGATCAATATTGGAAATTGATGACAAAGCAATAACTGGTATCATTGTGATCTTTCATCAATTGATTATTGATTTGTATAATTTTCATCAATTGAAAAAAAAAATATGCAAGCAATTAAAACAGTGACGCTTAAATTTTGTTTACACACAATTTTTAACCCACTGAGTTGCATTGTGCCCTAATACACCCTACTTGATTATTTTACTCTGTCTAATGCCATTCGATTTTACTTGTCAAAAGGGACTGAAGCGTTGGCATTCAATGGGTTAATTCAGCTGGGTGTATTTAACCCATTGAGTTGCATTGCACCCTGATGCACCCTACTTTAGTATTTTACTCTGTCTAATGCCAGACGATTTTACTCGTCAAGGGGAGAGCGCTGGCGCTTAATGGGTTAACTGGCCTATCTGCCCATGTGTCTAGTTAACCCATTGAGTTGCATTGCACCCTGATGCACCCTACTTTAGTATTTTACTCTGTCTAATGCCAGACGATTTTACTCATCAAGGGGAGAGCGCTGGTGCTTAATGGGTTAATAATTTGAGTTTATCTGTATTTTGGTGCTGTTTATAGAATTCTTAACATTGTGTTTCTGAAAACAATGGCAGATGTTGCACATTTTACCGCTGATGATGTACAGAAGTTATTTGAAGATAAACATGTTGTTGTTATTGGTGATTCAGGTGTGTGGATTATTGAAAATTGACGGATTGTCCTTCACAGTACTGGAAAATGTCTGGCTGCACTGCTGCCAGGAATTTTTTAACAAAATATATTTGCAGGAAATTTTTTCCCATCTTTCAGGAAATTTTTGTCAATTTTAATATATATTGGAATGCCATATAATTTTCTTATTGTTTACAAAAGCGTTTTGCAAGTCTAGACGGTCTTGTGCTGTGGTCGAAGTTTTAATGTCACACAGCTGAGTGCCCCCTATACCTCTTGACAATATGCTTTCACGTAAAACTATTTTGCCTTTTCACGAGTCATGAAAAATTTAAAAAATTCCTTCACGTTCACGGAAAAATCGAAGCGATCACGATTCACAAATTGTTATAGGATGTCTTCCTTAATTGTAGAATCATTGTACTCATCTGTACTTACCTTGACATGCTTTCAAACTTCCAACTATGTCGAAAACAGGCTCCTGTACATCAAGTACTTCAAAAAACAGCAACAAACCGTATTTATTCCTTGGAAAGACGATCACACAAAAGGTCGCAAAACAGATGATTCACGAATCACGCATATTTCTGTCTGCCATTCACGGGTCACGGTTAAATCGAATCTTTCACGTACACGTAAAAAGATTGGAAGTCTTACCATCACGAATCACAGATTAAGATAATCATCGATTACGTTTCACGGCTAAGTAAAATAAGACCATCACGCTTCACGCAAAAAGTATAGGGGGCCCTCACAGCTGTGCGACACAATATTTGTTCGAGATCTGAAATCTACATATGCAGGACGTTTTATATTTAACTTACACAGGAGATGCATTTTAGTCAGATGAACTAGCCAGAACAGTTGCAGGGTTCGAATTAGCAATTTGCACATCATGTTGTCAAAAATTGGGGAAATTGCACATCACTTTTCCAAACAATGTGCAAAAAATCTGGTTGTGACTAATGCTTATTATATCTTCCTTTTTTTATATATCCAGGCTTTTGTAAAAAGGATAATTTCAGTTCAATTGTTTCTAATATATTCTAGAGATTTTATAATATATGCAAAAATTATTTGTTCAAAGTGCACTTCTTGAAAGGACATATTATGACAGGCATGCTGTCTAAAACATGTGATTCAGAGGCAAATCTTGTCTCAAAAATTGCATTTAATTTAGCCTGCCTAATGTTTTCCAGTTCGTCTAATGCAAATCATATGTGAAGATGTACAATTTATGCACACGTTTGGAGGATGTCAACACAAGCATGACAGCTATCAACACAATGAAGTTCCTCATACATCACAGAAGAAATGACTTACACTCAGTGTTTAACGCTGAGTCAGTTAGCTCCAACATTTCTTACAAATCCTTCAAAACTTATATTCTACTGTGATCACAGAAACTTTGATAGTATAAAACAGCCTTAATGCAACATTATAATGACACTCCAAGCCGTGACAGGAAGTTCTTGTAACAGAGTCGTTCTGCTGTATTCAGTATGGATTATGACAACTTCGCTTGTGCCTGATTCATGTCATGTAATCAACTGTGCAGTTAATCTGACACTAACAATGCTTTTCAATATTCACATTAACATTTGTGCCGATCAACTTCTGGTAAAGTCACACTCCCAACAATCATACAACCAAAAGTTCTTTGTTCCAAGGATAGTGTTTTCCAGTCCTTAAAATATCTTTTACAGGGCCATCTGACAAAATGTCCGATGACATTGAGTTTGGGTTGGACATATGTTCAGTTTTGACTCGAAATAAGTCTGAATGCCGACACAAATGAATATCAGCAGAATGTATTAATTCTGAACGGTAAATGTTGTGAACATATTAAATAATTTGTTTCTTTCATACTTATTTCCAAGCCAAAATTAACTTGCTTTCCACAACAGCAGTAAAAGACTTAGACACCTTAAGCCCATTTTCCACTTCACCATGCATTTCGCTCCCCGCCCTGCACTCGACTATGTTAAATTAAAACAAATTTCCAGTTTACCTTTTATACAATAGTACTCTGATTTTCCATTTAACATACAAGCTGCTAGTCCTGGGATAGGGTACATTTTGATTTACGTTGGACAAAGCTACAGTTCGTGTCGGTTTTCCTCTCTATGTCGGACAATTTCACAAATGGGTCGGACAATGTCCGTGACCGACCGATATTTTAAGGCCTGGTGTTTTCTAATTTTCTGCATGTTTGATACCCTAAACTTGCGATGTGATTTTGTTGCTTGTCTAAGTGAATACCAATCAAATAATATACTTTTAATGTAGATGAAAACTGCGTAGGTTATTTGATCGGTCAAAATGTCCATACAGAACAAAATAAATTAATGGGCCATATATATAGTGTTTTTGTTTGGCAAATAGCTGAAAGCCAACCATTATAATCCACACTAGCTCTATTAAATTCACATGTTAGTAAATGCAGGTAAAGATTTCCATATGATCGTGCATTTCGAAGACTCCCCAATTTATCTGAGTAGATTATTCATAAACTCCCCAATTTATCTGAGTAGATTATGCAAATGTTCATTTTGACAAATGTCACCCTCAGTAATCTTTCTGGGCCTTCCTCCTAAATCTTAGCCTGCGTAGCAGGTGGTATTCGCGGGCACGAGGGAATGGGCAGCCTGAAATACTGCCTGTCCAAAAACTACACATTGTGAGTTCCGCTCACCAAACGCATGGTTCCGCCCATCTTAATATGTTTGTCAAACTCTTTCTCGACGCAACCTAATATTAATCATATCTTCGGTTTATTGAATGCTATGAAGACAAAAATACTACCTTTTGATTCAATGTAACAATATCTCATTCATAGCGATAGTTTTAGTCGATGTCATCATCATAGCGATTTATGAGCTTTGAAAGTCAAGCGAGTTCGTATATTATCAAATTACGCATTTGTCTGAACAAAAATATAGACTAGCCATACCTTTCGCCGAACATAACTTCGGCCCCTTTGGACGCATCTTCTTTGTAATAATCTTGTTCGAATTGCTATCAAAAACTCTATTTAGAGTGTTATTTGCGAGCCTGTATCTTCAAATTTGTATCTTTTATCACGGTGTTTCCATTCCTATCATGGTATTTCTCAACCTCGTCCCCAGGGTAGATTGGGTATTTCTATCACATCTCTATCAAGCAACAAATGTTGGATTGATATTCTTTGTTCATCCTTAAAGACGATGGGATGACCGATTCCAGATAAAGTATGCTTTCTCAATTAATACATTCGTTAATTTTTTCGTTTTAATAGTGTATGCCATCACTCGATAGCTACTCCTGTCAATCAAAAATTCAAAATCAACATTCTGACCAATCAAAATGCTCCGTCACCCAGCTGCCGGAGAACTCAGAATGTGTAGTTTTTGGGCAGGCGGTATTTCAAGCTGCCCGTTCTATCGTGCCCGCGAATACCGCCTGCTACGCAGGCTAGCTAAATCTCTCCAACTTTACTTTGGTAAAATCATCGTCAGAACAAGCGCATTTCACCTCGGAGATTGTGAGTTTGATTCTTGCCAGGGATTCGTGTTTTCTCCAGGTTTCTCCCGTGCAGGGAAGGTTGACAGGACCCCATGGGTTAGGATAAACATAGTTAGGAAAGTATATCAGGATCATTGCAAAGATGAATATGTAGTCTAGGCTATAAGCATGGTTTCGAGTGCAATTTGGATAAAACATGCACGCGCATAGACGGATTTTGTGGGGGGGTGCAGGGGGGTGCTACCCCCCAATATTAGCTATAACCCCCCCAAACAAAATGTCCACCCCTCCAAAAAAATTTTCAACCCCCCCAATATTCGGCATAATAAAAAATAATTAAATAATCCACTCCAACGTGCAGAGTGTTGATGATACAAAATAAACGTAGGAGTACACTCAAATAGAAAAAGACAGTGCAATACTCTGAAACTAATCGCTCCTCGCTTGCATTCACTGGTTTATTGGAGCAATTGTAAAGTTTTGAAACTCTATTATCTCCCCCTGAATAGAGTTTGCAGTGCTTTGTCATGCAAATAGCTTGCTTGCAAGGAACGTTTGGAATTTTTACGAACATTATTTTTAGTTTTTAATTCTTTTAGGAAATAGACTTGCCTAGATTTAATCTTTACGCCCCAAATATTATTTGCATCGGAGTTGCATCATAAATTGTACTCGGATTCAAACGACACAATGTCAATGACTTTATAAAAGTAAAAGCATATTGTGTATTGGCCTATTGGGTTTACACTTTTACAGGTTCATTTAACTTTAACTCTCTCAAGTCTCAACAGACAATCAGGCATGCCAAATCCATTGATATGACAACTTCAAAAAACTTTTTTTCGAAGCTAGAAATAATTTTTTTCAAATTTTTCCTGGGATACTTTGTTTTCTGCTCTCTAGATTCTCCCTCGCGGCTCTAGTGCTCCACCCTAGAATATATACCTTACTGGGGTTTGGTGACACTGGTGTTGCTTCAGTCACCTGCTCACGGCTCACCCCCCTAAAATTTCCGACACCACCCCAGTAAAAAATACGAAAATCCGTCTATGTGCAGGAGTAAGTTTTTCAAAGAGCATCAAAATAGCACAAGTCCGAAGGGCAAGTGCTATTTGAGGTCTTTGAAAAACTCACAAGTGTTTGTTTTATCCAAATTTCACAAGAACCCATCCTGTTCGAGACAATTGTAGTTTTAATTTGTAACGTCTTCAAAATTTCTCTCAAATATGTAAGTTTTGCTAGTCTTATTTAGGGTAAAGTCTTCTCCATTTTAACCCATTGAGTGGCAGCACTCTCCCCTTGACGAGTAAAATCGTCTGGCGTTAGACAGAGTAAAATATTAAAGTAGGGCGAATCGGGGTGCATTGCCAACTTAAATGGTTAAAAAAAGATAAATGCCATATTTTCCACCCAAACTCAACTTTTACTTATCATTAGCGCGGAGTGAGCTGTAATAAGCTAAGTTGTCATATCTCATCCAGTTTCTCCACTCATTGGGAATTCCATATTATACATGATGTTGTACAGATGCTATTAGGTAATAGGAACTGATTTATTGTATACAATCCAATATGAATTATCGTTTATTGCTAATAGTTCAAAGATCGGTGTACAAAGATTTGGTGTGTCTTTTACGAGAGGATCGATTATTAACACTTGAAGAGTTAAAAGAAAAGGTTAGTGAAAATGTTTTATTGAAGTGCTTCTCATGGATGTTAGTTTTGTCACTTCGGATCAATGAGAGAATGTTGGTTTCAGTGGGCATTGCAAAGCAGAAAAATGTTGGTCGACGGATGTTGACACTTAAGCCCTGATCAAACAAGAATGAGAGTTGAGAAGCGAGAGTATGCATGAGAGTTTTCTCAACTTTTATGCCCCTGTCAAACGAGAATAAGAGTTGCATGAGAGTTGACTGGATATTACCGTGCAGGTAGGCAAACTCTATCCAAATTTGATCAGGGCACAAGAGTTCAACAAACAAACAAATTTGCCAACACTAATCAACTTTCATCCAGGGGCCAGTTGTTCAAAGCACAATTAGCGCTAACCATGGGTTAAAATTTAACCCATTGCTTTGGTCTTTATTTCAAAACTTTAGAAAATTAAACTTCTGGGGCCGGTTGTTTATAGCTAGATTAGTGCTAACCCTCGGTTCAAATTTAACCTGCTAGAAAATTAAACTTCTGGGGCCAGTTGTTCAAAGCTGGGTTAGCTTAACCCTGGGTTAACCTAAAATTCAAAGCAAACTTCCTGACAGCTTGTTTATAAATTTGGAAATATTTCTTCAGAAATCTTCTCGGGATCGACAGGAGTTCTCTTTTCTGAAGTTTTGAAATAAACAGACGTGCACAAATACATGAACTGAAACAGCAGGTTAAATTTTAACCCAGGGTTAGCGCTAACACACCTTTGAACAACCGGCCCCAGATTGAACAATGTGTGCGGCCCACATTGTTCACACTTGTCAACAATATCGAACAATATTGTTGTGCCTGGATCGGGTGTAACAATATTGTTCAATATTGTTGACAACTACATGTGAACAGTGTGGGCCGCACAACATTGTTAATCCTGTTTTCATCAATATTGCAACAACCTGATCGTTTTTAGCTGTGTAGTACTTAATGAAACCATTGATAATAAAAACACATCTTTCTTAAGAACACATCTTAATGTAACTATGCCTTGATCCAGATGATCTTGATACGCGGAAAAGTACTGGCACTAGTTGTCAAATAGAAATCCATTTTATGATTAAAACAACTGAATATCTCCTGTAATATACTTTATTTCGATTCCATATTTTTGTCAGAGCTATAGTTCTCATAAGCAAACATAATTACAAAATTTCAACTAGTTTCATAAAGAATAACGAAAGATATAATTGACTGAATACATCAAAATGGATTTCTATCCGGACAACCCTTTCTGAGCGCTGATTGGCTAAAATACGAACACGAGATCACCTGGATAATAAAAACACATTATTTAGAATTATTTTCTCATTATTTTCTCACTCTGATATTTTCTCATCCGCTGCACAATAGTACTTCATGAAACACATCTATAATGCACTTCTGCGCTGTGTTCGTCCTGATTTAGGGTGAAGAGAGTTTTCAAGAAGATGTGTTGCTGGAAGGTGGTGTTAAAACTGGCCTGCATAATGGTACAAACTACAGAGAAGTCCGTAAATACCGACAAGCTAATACAACAATCATGTTCTATTTTGTAACACGATGTTACGGGGAATATATGCAGTCTATATTAGACGGTTTCAAGCTGGAGCCCCCGCATGTCATTATAATGAACTCTTGTCTTTGGGATCTTCATCGCTACGGCAAAACTGCGAACGCAGAGTATATCACAAATATTTCGGAGCTTTTGTATGCAATTGAATACGGCGTACCAGAAGAAGATACGTTGTTTATATGGAACGCTACGTTGCCCGTACGAGAAACAGTGAAAGCAGGCTTCCTTCCCCCAGGCGTTGATCATACTTTACCGGCTGAAGATATCCGCAAGGCTAATCTCTATGTACGGGATCAACTCAACGGCTATGCAGAGCGCTTTATCTTCCTTGATCTACATCAGACTTTTTACAAGCACCTAGATCTAAGAGTGAAGGACGGTGTTCATTGGAACGATTTTGCACACAGGAAAATCACATGTCTTATACTTAGTGAGATTTCCAAACAATGGAATTTTGAAATACCACCAAAATCACCATTGTCGCCAGTACATGACGAGGCACCTCCTGTGAGCTTTGATCGTTCCATGAATGCTGTCCCACGATCAGCAACAGGTGCTTACCCACGATCTTTCCATGATATGCCACCACGTCCAAGAAATGATCTCATAGGAAATGGTCATGCAATGAATGGTCCTCCGAGGAATAACTCCGTGCGGATGAATGGTTTTCCAGGTAATTTTCCTAGGGGTCCTTTTGGGCCACGTGCGAATAGACCCCCTGGGCCACGAGTTAATGTTCCTCCTGGGCCAAGGATTAAAAGTCCTCGGGCTATCGGGTTTTCTGGACCAAGGGTTCCTGGCTATCGGGCTCCCTCCCCCAAGGGTAACAGCCCTCCTCGCCCCATGATTAACGGACTCTCTGGGCTACGGGTTCCAGGCCCAAGGGTTAACGGTCCATCGGGCCCTCGACTAATTAGTCCACTGGCACCGGGTTCACGGCTTAAATTTTCGCTAAGACCCCGAATGAATGGTCCACGACATATTGGGCCCATGAGTAACGGTGTTATTAGAAATGGCCTCCTAGGAAAAGCGCCTATAAGAAACCATCGTGTGATTATTGGTCCAGCAGGTGTCAGAAATCGGCGAGGAAGATCTCGTAGTGCGACTGTGAACCTAATTGGTCCCAGGCCTCCTCCACCACGCGGTTGGCTGAATGGTCCCCCACGTTTTCTTAATAACAATGAGTACCTACCCGCAAGATATTCATTAAACGAAACCTTCCCTCCTGCGTTCCCCGGAAAAAGGAAATTTATGGAAGAAGACGATTTTGACAAACCTTATAAGTTTCCACGCAAATTTATGTAAACATTATTAAGTATTTATAACGTGAAGAGTTCTGTTTAAGTTTTGTTGGTGTAGAGATTAAAGAGTGAATTTATAGACCGATTCGAAAAGTGTTTGCCGTTCTTTTTTTCTCCCGAAATGAATTTCAACCGAGGTAATCAGTGCCGCCTTATAGAATACTTCAAAAACTATCAGTTTTACAAAATTTAAATATATTACCATGTATTCTCTTTGAGAAATTAAATTGAAGCGAACGGTGTGTCTGCTAGATTCAGCAAACAGGCATGACTAGCCTCGTTTTGGTGCTTTTTGCACATCACAAAGGGCTATAATTTCGCTTGCATGGATTGTTTTCAATCTTGAAACTCTTACACTTTGCCTTGAAGTCTCTGTCTCTGGTAATGCATAAAATGAGTAAAATGATGCAAAATTGTAGCGGCTGGTTTTCGATTCGGTCAATATAAATATTCTTGGGTAAAACAAGCATAGTTACATCGTTTCTCGTTGTGTTAAAACCTGATTTCCACCTCAATCGTATCGGAACGTGCTATGTCGTCATTAGGGACTTTATTAACATTGACGTTTACGGCTAAACGCAAATGGCAAACTTGAAATCGCATTTGAAAGTAAGGCCTACAGTTTCGACAGCTAACAGTAGCTAATTCATGCTCCAATTTTAGTGTCAAAGTTGCCCTAACTTCGGGGGCGGACCATTAGAAAAGTGATGTGTGTGGGGGGGTTATCCATTTTCAACGTGCACGAATTTTTTTTCAAAATTTTTTGCTGTGCTTATTTTTTTTTTAAATAATCCCTTGCTCGAATTTTATTTTATTTCCAAAAATTGCGGGCGGGGGGGGGGCTGTTTTCCTTGCTCGATTTTTATTTTTGCTTTTGCCCCCCTCCCCCCATCACTTTTCTAATGGTCCGCCTCTAACTGTTGTCTTCAAATTACTATTTGACGTTGGCGGTTTGCCGTAAACGTCAATCTTAAACTCCCTATTAGTTCTATTATCTGACTCCTCAACATGCGTGGAAACAAACAAGTACGCTACGGTACATTATGCCTGTTCACACTGGTCATTGGTGTGTATATAAAAATGCTTTGAATTACGACCAGTGTGAACCAGGCTTAAGGTTGAAGTGGAAACGATTTTAACCCTTTATCTACCAATGAAACTCCAAAGTATTTTCTCCAACTTACGCCAGACGATTTTGCTGCATATAAGGCATGCTCTTGGTAAATAAAGGGTACCACATAAGCTTTGACAAAAAACACAGAATACGAGAAACGTAATAAAGAGTTGTAAGTATGATAAAGTTTATTTTTATAAAAAAAACTGATTCTCCAAAGATTTATCTCGAGCATGAATTTATCTACATTCGGTACGATTTACAAATCTCGTCTGGAGGCTTTGTGCGATTCTTTCATTTTACAACGTGACATTCGGGCTCTTTAAGGGGGGGCGGAGTTGGAGTCTGGGCATTAGAAAGCCGGTAGCTTATCCTAGGGTTTAACGCAAATTTTCACAGCAAACTTCCCAACCGCTTGTTCAGGGGCGTAACTCCTGGGGGAGGGGGTGCGACACCCCGCAAATGTTGTAATATTGCAGTTTTGTCGGGCAATTTTAACGACACGCTCGTCGGGCAAAAAAATGTAATTCAGCAAAAAATTGAGAAAATTTTACTGAAAAATCCAATTTATATGATTCCAGTGTTGTTCCAATTTGCTGTTAACGTGCGTGTCCCTCATATTTTTCGCAAAGGCCTATGAAAAAAAATTTGACCGAGAAGGAGGGCGAAGTTTATAAAATAACTGTAAAGCAATAACAATATATAAAAAGTAAAATTACTTGAAAGAACGTTAACTTGATTTAAAGATGCGGTACAGTCCGTATGTAAACAAAGGCTTTGTTTACATTTCGGTATCCAAAATATTGAATTTTATTCGACAACTATTTATATTTTCATGATTCTAGAGTATAATAAATTATCAAGAGACAACAATCAAGCTTTGCAAGAACATAAAATGAAATAAAAACCTAAATAAACTGTTTGTAAATAAAAAGAGGGCTCCTTTGTGCACATGCGCAGATCAGACTGTGCCGCATCTTTAAACGAAAATGCAGTCATTGAGCTTCAAAAATATCAAAATCCTCTGGGACCGCAGACCTCCCTATTTCTTTACAAATCAGAAACGTGATTATGGCAGCGTTAAACTCCAGATGTTTCGTAAACGTCCTTTAATATATATAATTCAAAAGTGCCCCCTTTGCCCTCTCGTCGTTCTGGCGTCCCTGACTGCAGAAATCCGTGGCTACAAAGTTCAAAGTGTCTATTCACCCGGCAGTTCGTATAAAGTGTGCCGAAAACAGGCGAACAATGGATTAACCATAACCCATTGCGTTACTAATATGGCGTCGTTATTAACGAAAAGGTCTACTTTGCTCAAAGTCTTCAAAAAGTAAATTGCAATCTCGTACCCAGAGCAATGCCTGTGCGCGGGCTAGGATGGCATTGGCTCTGGGGAAATTGAATTTTTCCTGTGCTGTGATTGGTTTAACGTCTATCAATCATGCATGCCGACAAAGAACCGGAACCCCAGAATTTAGGGGTTCCGGTTTCAATTTCCCCAGAGCCAATGCCATCCTAGCCCGCGCACAGGCATTGCTCTGGGTACGAGATCACAGAATAAGGTACACAGAAGGCCGACTTCTTCGTTTTTCCTATGATTTTCCTATGATTTTGGCGTAACTCGTGATTCGTCATCAAATGCTGACGCCATGGTCCTAGCCAGTGCGCGTCTGAGAGGCATTCACCCCCCTGATATCATTCAAAATGGCGGATGTCCAGGGGGGGAATGCCTCTCAAACCCGCACTGGCTAGGACCATGGCGTCAGCATTTTGATGATGAATCATGGCGTGGTAGCGTTACTCGAGTCGACCTTCTGTGTACCTTATTCTGTGACGAGATTGAGTAAATTGTGGAAACTTTGGAAGAAAATCTTGTTGTTTAAACTGGAAACACTATCTCTCGTACTTAGTTTTCTTTTGTTGTCGCTCGGTTTGCAAACAAAATTTTCAAAAACGAATCGGTTCAGTGGCCAGTGCGTAAACTTTCGTCAACATTTTTGCAAGTTTGTGTCAAGTAGATGGACGTAATTTTACAGATCGCGTTTGCATTTCACAACTGATGTGAGCAAGACATGTAAAGCTTTCGTTTTGGCATGAGTAGAAACGATGAAAGGGCATCGAAAGAAATGTATGAGCAACGAACCGCCATGCTACATTTCCCGATAAGACAAGAACTCGTTGGTAAGCGTTTTATTGTGATCACTGAAGAGGCGACTCGTCGCGGTGCCAAGAATCAGGGCTTGGAAAACTATAGTTGGAAACAAGGTTATATTCGTGCTTGTTCAGTCAAAGACATACTTGACAAGGAATTACAGGTATTTTGAATTGTCACATATAACTGTCTCGGAATGAAAACTGCTGAACTGCATGGATCAATTTGGGAATTTATCGATTTAATGACATTTACATTTGTTATTTATACAACGGCAACGGAATTTTTAGTTTCGTATTTTACTTTGTATATTGCGTTTAGAAGTAATAGATTCTTTTCATGACAAATAAGAGCAGATATATAGCAGTTGATTACAGCCTTTACAGTACACCGAGTTATTTATTAACATTTGAAGTATGCATGACTGTCTGCACACACACAAACCGTGTCAAATTACAACTTGTGCAAGCTAGTTACATTGCTATTGAAGTACATTTGAAAAATTGTTTGCAAAAGGTGGAACTTAAATTGTGATTATAAATTAGATTATTGTTAACTCACAATCAAGTTGAACTTTTTTGAAGTGATAGTTCCACAAATCACAAGTCATTTATGTCATCTATTGCAGCTGTGTTAGTTGTAATTTGCAAGTTAGCTGGACATGCCAGTGATAAGATCCTACTGCACATGTTGTTTTTATACATTTTCTTGACTGTATTCACATGGAAAGGGTCAGGCCAGACTTGCTAAGAGGTACATTGAGAGAGAGGCGAGATCCTGGGCTTACATGAGAGGCCCCATTAAGCTAAATTCTCACAGATGACATTGCATTGAAATGGTGACATACGAAAAATAAAAAAGATATATGATTGAAAAGTCAAGCAAGATTTTACGGAAATTTTACACTTTACTGTACTGGAGTAATCACTGAATACATACGCCATCAAAACATGCCAATAAAAGAACGGAAAAACCATCAGAACACACGGTACGGTAAAGTGTAAAGTACCCGATTTTACATATATACGAAGAACGTAACCCCCGGGGATAAAATTCTAGGGAGCCCCTTAATGAACAAAAATATATCATATTTACAATAAATGTATCTGTTCAAATTACTGTATCACAAACGAATGATCAACTAAGACCAATTATAATTACCAATTATAGTTACAGGTAAAGTATGTGAAGCATTCCTCTTTTTACTTCGTAACTCATTTGGAATTTTCCTCATTAGCTTTGCAAATTTGAAAAACTCTGCAAATCCCTTGAGGAAAATTTGGCAATAGGGAAGCACATTCTCGACATCTACTAACATGCCTGATAATTTCTCTAACTTCATAACAAAAAATTTTCATTCTAAATTTTTCTGTCAAGGTACTTGTTGAGTTTGATGGAGCTAGCTGGGAGTACAGGCAATGGATAAAAATATACGAGCAGACAAAAGCATTTTTTGTTGAAAGCACCGTTGTCTGGGCTACTAGAATTTACCGCGGTAGTAACACTCATCGAAGTACCATATCATGGCCTGCTCTGGTAGGTTTACTCTGGTTTTGTTACTAATTTTGTGTGTCTTCTCATGCAACTTTTCATGCAACTTAAAAAGTTCTTCTGTTCAACCTCAAATTGTGTGGTATTACTATTAAACAAGCAATAAGCAGACATTCAGTTGGTAAACACTATCATGATACCAATTGCATAATTTTCTACACACGACCTTGAGCCCACCTGAAATTTAACTTGGTTCAGATGTCGAACTTAATAATTATTGAAAAAGATAAATGGTATTTATGATCAACAGTTGTCATACACATAAATATGGTTGGTTCATATGCAGTTCGACATTTGAATCCAATTTGAACCAAAGTTGAAATTCTTGACAAGCAATGTTGAACTTTATTGCTGGATCGGTCCAAAAATTAAAGCAATCGAAACTAACTGATTCAGACATTGATCTTCATGTGAACCTAACTGTTGAAATTGGGATCGGCTCTGACGGTTTATGTGAAGTTCGACGTTTGAACCAGGCCCTGTAAGTAGAGTTAGCTTGGTTCTCTTCTGTCCTTCGAAGTTTTTTTGCTTCCCTTGTTAAGACTAACACTTAGCTTTAGTCGTAAAATAACTATTAACTAAGCCTCGGAGATCTTTGTCTATTGGTTGTTATTTCATTACTATAATTCCTGTTTCTGTATTTTAGATCTTTGTTCCCATAGTTGATTACATGGGTTTTGATAAAGATTCTAAACATCCAGTCGAGTATTTTGGTGACAAACAGTTGTAAGTAATATGTTCATTTAATTATTTTGATCATTCAGTAGGTGAAAGTGTTTGACAGCTCAATAGATTATTCCCCACTGGATTGTAGATTGATTTCTTGAAACATTTTTTCTGTGTTTCTAGGGCTTTTTTAAAAGAAAACGAAGTTGGATTATTTAAGGTACTAAACTGCCACATGACAGACATACATACATACAGATGTATGTACCACAGAATACCACACAAATTTACATGTTCCATATCTTTTGTCAAATGCATATAACATAGCCTGTTAAATATTTTTTAGTATAGTTTTTCATTATTTTTTCTTCCTGTGGGGTTTGGATTTGGCAGATTCTATTATTTTTTAAATCGGATATTCTGTGGATAAAAAATAAGGAATTTTATTTGTTGTTTATCCCGATTATTTTTAGGAATTTTATGAAAATATCTATTTTTTGTTTTTATATGACCATTGAGACTAAAAGTAATATATATTCACAAAAATAAAGTATATAGCATGTTTCCTTCAAATTTTATAAGAGAAATAAAAAAACTGGTATTCTGTGGTACTGTGATATTATGTGGTACATACACCTGACAGTGTATATAATTTGCTTTATTGTTAGTATCAATTCAAAACGATTTTTCATATTTTTAGCTTTC
This sequence comes from Paramuricea clavata, assembly GCA_902702795.2. Classification (NCBI taxonomy): domain Eukaryota; kingdom Metazoa; phylum Cnidaria; class Anthozoa; order Malacalcyonacea; family Plexauridae; genus Paramuricea; species Paramuricea clavata. The sequence continues at coordinate 20,382 of CACRXK020003099.1, read as the reverse complement.
ATTAGCTATAAATCTTCGTACTTTAATTGAAAATAAATCTAAAATTATAAGCTATAATGTCTTGATAATGAAAAGAAATCTCCATAGCTTAGCCAAGGCAATATACTCTTCTGAGAGTGTACTTCACTAAATCTGATCTGTGCTCTTCTAATTTTCCCAGGATAGTGAAGAAAGTCTGAATCAAGTATTCTGTATAAATGCACTAGTTCAGGAGGATCTCTTAGGATGGCAGAGATTACAAAAAACACAGGCTTGCTTAATGAAAGGTAAAACAAATCTCTTTCTATGCCAAATATTTAGCCTATACAGCAGTTTCTGTAGCAATTTGAATAAATACAAGTTTTGGTCAGGACAATCAGCTGGCTTATTGGATAATTAGAATCAAGGAAAGATATTCTAGTCATACTTAAGGTTTGGGAGAGTGACTTTGGTAGAATTTACTTTTGGCTGGTAATGGTAATGGTAATTGGTCCTGATTATCTGTATTTCATGTTTTGAATTAGGTGCAGAAACGTTAACTGGTGCAAGAGTAACTGTCTACAGGTATAATACTAATAAAGGGAATCAGAGACTGTATATACCTCCATCAGCAAATTAAGTCATACATGTATCATGCATAAATTATACCATGGGGCCCAAAAAAATATACCTGTAGTTCTGGTTTCATATCGTGAAAAAAATTAGGGTCGGTAGGTCGGAAATAAATTATTTTTATTGTTTTGGCGTTTTTTTGCTGGGCGAATTGCAGTAGAGTCCTGACATCAATGAATATTAACTAGAGATGCGTATTTCCTATGGACGAATTTAGGTAATTTGGTTCAATAATTAGTGTGACAACAGACGCCATTTTGGCATGCTGTATGAGCAGCCTGCAACCACCCGGAGAAAATAATAGGGTTGCACGGTCAATCGCGTTGAAAAAATAATAGGGTTGGCAGAAAAAATAGGGTCGGTCGGGAACCAGAACCACAGGTATTTTTTTTAGGCCTTGGCTAATTATGCATTCAATTTAGTCTTATCAAAATTGAAATTTGTCCTTGGGCGATGCCCAGTAAAGCTAATAAATAAACTAATTAACAATTATTGGATGAGGTTTTTGTGATATGCGGAATTATCAAGGTCGAGGTAAGCGTTATCAGCCGAGCCGAAGGCGAGGCTGATAACGCTTACCGAGACCTTGATAATTTTGCATATATTGCAAAAACCAAATTCAATAATTGTTGTATTATACATTTGAAGAATAATAAACATAGTATTTTAATAAAAATAAAAAAATCCCGAAAAAAAGTTTTTCATGCGTTAAAACGTATGAAAAACTTTATTTACGAAATCATAGCCACACCCAATAATACATCATTTATATTCAATAAGATTTCTGGCAAAGCTGTTCAAGTAAAACGTTTCTATAAACAAGTCTCTGGAAGCCCAACAGTTAAATTAATTACAAATACAAAAGAAACATATTATCATTAAGATGTTAATGTATTTACTTTGTTAATGTATTTACTTTATTTAATTAATGTATAATAATAAAAATTAATATGTGTGATATTTTTATGTTATTGTGCAAAACATGCAGACCGACAAACATACAAATGTGGACGAAAGAATAACCTCCTGGTGGAGTTAAAAATCACAGCAACGATTTACTTTCATGTTCTGTGGTTTAAATTAACTTAAATGTCCACATTTTGGTGTAAACCTTTTGGTGATTCTTTACAATCATTATTTCACAGTCAGGCGAGACTTTTTTATTTATTGGTTTACAGACTTGACTTTAAAAAAAACCAGGTTGATAGGTGGGGAAAACAATTTTAAAAAACACACTGAGTATATTTAAAATCGATGTTTTTATCTTCTAAACATTTAACTTCCGCTTGGAAAAAATGGCGAATCTCCACATTGATTGTCACAACAATAACATGAGCCTGCAGTAGTTAGAGTCAAAGTTTACTTGGCATGTACTTCATGCCAAAACCCCAAATTAACTAAAATTAACTAAAATCATAAAATTGTTGACATTGTTTCACTTTCTGAATATTTACGATCGGCGGATCCGTAAACCAATGAATAAAAAAAGTCTCGCCTCATAGGATAGTTTTATGCTTCATATTACATATTGGTTTTCCAGTAATGAATAGTTACTAAAATAAGTACTGAAATAATATTTTCTGTTTTGCCAGGTTAGAACTACGTCAGTGGTACACTGGCTGTATTACTGCTCATAATCTGACAACTAGGGTAAGTGGAGATTTTTGCATGCATGCAGTTCTTGTCTTTTTGTAGTCTGTGAGCTGAACTGTAGAATACCCAACCATTTTTCTTTGTTTGTTTAAAGACGCAATGAAACACAGGAATGATATCAAAACTGTTGAAACTAAACGTTTAAACATGAAATAGTTTAAACAAGAATGTGTTATTTTTAGTCATATTTGAAAAATAATTTTGAGGAACAAGGCAGAGTTATAAATGCAATTTTGAAGAAATTGTTAATGTTTACGAAAAATTAATAGACCTGTGTAAGAATAAGATGTCAAAATCAGTGCTTGAAATTTGCAGTACCGGGTAGCCTGGGACGGTTTTTCGGTATACCGAAAAATACCATGAGGTCTTTTGAAAAACCGGTTTATCGGTTTTGCCAAAGTCCAAGCACCGAAAAAAATGGAAAAGGACGAAGAACCGGGAAAAACGAGATACAAATGCTAATGTTTCAGCTAATCCTAGCTGAAAACTTGTAAATACGTTCTTTTAACATTGTCTTCTTGCTTGTATTTTTATACCTCTCTAAGCTTTTGATATTAAGCATCTAAAACTGAAATTCTTCACATAATAAATACACGTGCTACACCGTTTTATGTCTGTGTGTTGTTTATAGATTATTAACAACCGTTTTTTTCGGTTTTTACCTGACGATTTTCGGTTTCGGTTTTATTCAAGAACCGCCCCAGCCTTGTACCGGGTATCCTGATATCCAGGGGACACCACACTTTAAACTTGGAAACTGGATATGAGAAGCTCATTATCCATTGGGATAGTAAACAAATTTCTCTCCTACATAGAGTTTTCTCTTAAAGAAAGAAAACCAATTTTGAACTTTGCTTCAAAGTTTTGATATTGCCAATTACAGTATAGATATTATCCAAATGTGGGATAATAGATATTCTGGGTGTGATACCAGATTTCAAGTTGCTGGGATCTCATTGGATAGTTGTGGAAATTTCAAATTTCAAGCCCTGAAAATGGATGGATATTCATTTTTACATAGTGTATACTTTCAATCCCAGCATCATGATTTCATCTTCTTCCGTTATTTTTCTCAGGAACTTCATGTAATGGATGATAACGTCCTTCAAACACACCCAGTTGATCCAGCCTTGGTTCAGATCAATCTCATGGCGAATGGTATGTATTAAATAAAGTCACTTACAGTATGAACTGTCCTCATTGTGCAGCATGATAATAGATTTAGTTTTCAAGATGAGTTTATTGGCTGAATGTCGCGTCTCTTGGGTGACATTCTTGTGGCCCAGCCCACAGATAATATTTTAGGTTGAATGGTATCCTTGCAACATTGATCTTGAATTTTCCTTCAGCAAAGTTTTTGAAGTTGAACATATTGAAGTTGAATATTTTCGACAGATCTAAATTGGGAAATTCAAGCAGTAAACGTAATTGGGAAAAACGGCGTTTTACGCCGAATGTTTTACCGTAACTAACGCCTTGAAGTACAAGACTACTAACTACAATAAAAAGAATCAACATTTTGCCAGCCTGCATATTGGTGTTCAGTAAACCCACCTGTAAACATTGATCAAAACTTGTCCCCAGTCCTTCGTCTCGCTCGGCTATTACTGCAAATGATTTTTGGTTACCTGAAGATATATACATAGAGGCATATTTTACTTATTGATGTAACGTTTGATTTTCAGACGATGAACTGCTTCGAATATTACATGGTGAACAAAGCAAGATGCTTCCTACAAGAAGACAGAGAAACGCTCAGATATATTTCCAGGCCAATTGCCCAGAGCAAAAACCACAAGCAGGAGTCACTGTAAGAATGCTCTCATCCTATTTTTTGTATTCAGTAAATGGTGCCCCAGTAAATTATGTTTTCCGACATTTTGGCGAACACTGCAAGGTAATAAAAATGCTAGATGCGCGACCAGGATTCATAATAAAGTTTGTGAAACGTTCTGTGATCGTAAAATTTATTTCAACACGAGCTTTCGACTGCCAGCCTGCAGTCTTCGTATTACTTTACCTGTCGAAGACTGCAGCCTGGCAGTCGAAAGCTCGTGTTTAAATAAATTTTACGATCAGAGAACGTTTCACAAACTTTACTGCAAGGCAAGTAACGTAGTTGGCAAAATTCTTAATTCATAACAACGGTTTGTATTCGACCCAGGCGTTTAGCGAGGTGGCTGTTTGAATTTAGACGGCCGTGTACACTGCGACTTCTAGTGCGATTTTCGTCTTTTGATGGATGTGAACGAGCAGATGAGTTATGAATGTTCTGAGTATATGTACCTTCATTCTGCCCTCATCTGATCACTCCTTCACATGCATCAGGCCAAAAAAAAAATATGTGGGTTTCCGGTTTCTTCTTATAAAAACTTAGGTAGGGTAGGTCGGTTTTAACTTTTTTTTTTAAACTTTTTTTTTAATTTTCCGAACAAGCGGACGCCATTTTGTTTAGTCAGTGCTTCCACATCCAAAAATAAATTTCCCTAATATTGCCTCAAATTTCAATTTTCCACAAACTTTTTCCTCTAAGTGGAAACACTTACAACCATGATCCAATAAAAAAGTTTAGGGTCGGGATTTCGACGTCCAAAAGCTAGGTAGGGTCGGGAAACCGGAAACCCACATATTTTTTTTTTGGCCTCAGAAGAAGAAGATAATCGCAGCAAAAATTTGTCCGAATCTATTTGTTCAGCTCGTCATTCGCCCGCTTTCATACGTCCCATGTGCTTCGTGTGAAATCATCCAAATTCGAGTAAGGTTCTGAATTCATCCTGTTCTATGTGAACGGAGATTATCCATGCACAAATACATATACCATGATGTTTGTGGTGTTACTCTGAGTGTGCATCCACGCCGGACAAGCTGAAAAGTTTGCCCGACCACGGTGGGAATCGAATCCGCGACCTTTGGGATATTAGTCCAATGCTCTACCAACTGAGCTACGAGGTCAACTCGAACCGACTTGACCTCGTAGCTCAGTTGGTAGAGCATTGGACTAGTATCCAAAAGGTCACGGGTTTGATTCCCACCGTGGTCAGCCAAACTTTTCAGCTTGTCCGGCGTGGATGCACACTCAGAGTAACATCACCAGTCCTTTGAAACTCCCAAAATTTTAGATCGGCAAATATTTTCAAAACAAATAGGACAATAATTTAATTTGCTTGCTGCAAATATGCATTTTTATAAACAGCAATTAATTACCATCATTGCCAATAGCAAACAAAACAACTAACAAAATGTATGAACTCCAATCAAACAGTGCATGTTGTGACCAAATGTTGTGACAAACCATACACTACTTTCTTACCATAAACTTTCGCTTAAATCTTGACTCTCAACGATTTTAACACGTATATGTTTACTTTTCAAAAGATGCATTCGCGGAAAAAAATGCCGAGACGTATTTGAAAGTAGGTCGGCAAAATTTTGCCGACCTAAATCTACACATATCGCTTTGCAGGTCGGCATTTAGGTCGGCATTGCCGAATGTTTGAGTTTGAAGGACTGCATCACAAAGATCATATTCACCTGAGTACATAACACCAGCACACACAAAAAGTACATTTGCAGTACCATGTTTCTAAAATTTCTAGAATTGGCACGTGGTACGTGACTTGAACGCACCTAAACCTGGTTGGAGTCGGCCGTCAGTTGTTCGGACCGTCAGCCACGGCAAGCCTGCCTTCGTACCGAGTGTTGGTCAAGATCTGGATGGGAGCCAGGAAACATCGCCTCAGAGGTAAAATAACTACACGCGTGAAAATCATCATGTTGATGCAAGTTGTTCAAAACAGGAGCGAACAATGTTGTGCTGCACCCCGTATTGTTAACAAGTTGTTGAACCATCAACATTGTTGCAACTTGTTAACAATCATGTCAACAACTTGCAACAGTACTGATGGTTGAACAACTTGTTAACAATATTGTTCACGGGGTGCAGCACAACATTGTTCACTCCTGTTTGAACAACGCCGAACAACCTGATCAATTTTTACCCGTGTAATAGGGTATAAACTCGTCCAGCGGTTTCTTTTCAGCGTAGCATCGGTCATCGGACAATGTTCGGCCAAATTTTACCTTTTGTCCGATCAAAGTTTTTTTATGATCGGACATGTGACCGACCGATTTAGGCTCGTCAAATATCCAATCTCAAAAAATTGATCTTGAACACAATTTCATTAATGAAACCAAAGCAATATCAACGACACTCTTCCATTATTTCATGGCTGCATTAAGCCGTAAGATTTAATTACAAATATAAATCGTCTTCTTATAACATGGTAGAAATTAAAGTTATGCTTGCGATGTTACTCTGAGTGTATATCCACACCGGGCAGGCGTGAAAAATATGCCTGGCCACGGTGGGAATCACAAGCATCTTATTCACCTGAGTACATTACACCAACACAGCAAATATCATAATTAAAGTTATGTTATAACCTGAACCATAATTTACTGAAAATGCAGTAGGACTTGTAGATTTATACTCAGTTTTAGATGCACTGCAGTGCAGATCAACATGACCAGCCGAAATACATCATGCTAATATGAAAAAGACCATGAAAAATTGTCCATTGTCCGAGAAAAACTGATATATGTCCGACCACTTTTTGTCTTGATGAGACATCTGTCCTTCCAAGCAAAATAATTATTTGCAGGCCTGGCGTAGATAGATATCTTGAAATCTAGGTCGTTGTTTGTACAATGAACTGCCGTGATTTGTGTCTGAACTACTTAAAAAAGTTTATCAAGTAGTTCAGAAACAAACCACGACATCTTATTGTAGAATACTACCTACACTGGACCACCACGTTTGAGTTATCTTTTTCAGCTAGTTCAGACACAAACCATGGCAGTTCATTGTGGAATACTATCTACACTGCACCCCATGTTTGACATAACATCTCTGTGATCTCGATAGCTTGAAGATACAAGTGTGGACATTTGCAACCTCTTTTGGTGAAAGAGTTATTATTATCGCAATTTTCTTTGTAGTTTCCCCAAGCAGAATGACCCTGCATCTTCGAGCAGACAGAAGAATGATGGGAAAACCTCTGGTAGTCATTCTACAACCAAAGTTAAAGTGCATAAACCAATACCTGTTGTTCTGAAACTCCAAGACACCTTACCTTTCCCCCATTACGCACCCCAACCTGCTAGATCAAGCACTTCCCCTCTACTGTCATCATTAAACAGCACCCCCTCTCCACTTCGAGCACAGCTTACCCCTTCTCCCCTGAGTGGCCAACATACACCATCACCTCAGTCTTTGAGCAATCAAACCCCTCCTCAAAATTCTAGAAATGAGTCTCCATTTAATATAGCACTCTGTGATCAATCATCGGCTCGTGTTGCGGCCGAGAAAGAACTGGCGAGGACCAGAAATCATGAAAATTATCGAACCAATCACAATTCTCAAAGTACGCCTATGACGTCATCTCGAAAGTCGAGCGTTATTGAAACAGCTGATAAAGTCAATTCCAGGCTAGTTCCCAGTCCATCTATCTCATCGCATCCCATGCAGTTGTTCGCAACTAATACTGAGGGTGGGAACTGTCCGAACTTTACCCTCACTATAGAAACCACACGGAAGACGCCTCCTCAAATTACTACAGGGGTAATCCCGAGTGAAAGCCCAAGTGACGAAAATCCCGTGCGGAACTCCTCTCCTGAGTCGGAAGCCCCTTTAACAGCGTTGGCTGAAAGTAGCCGGAACTTTGTACCTGGGGTTAAAACCCAGCGGAAAAAGAAGAAACCCCGTACAAAGGCAGCCCCCATCGCGAAAGTGATCCACCCGACCGTGGTGATAGATGATGCCCCAAGCCAATCTACAGTTGAGACCACCACGCCGCAACGTTCAACGAACAACTTACAAAACACTGTTATCTCAACAGAACGAGGTCACTCAAGTCGTATGGAAAACGAGCGAGCAAGAAACTCGTGTCGTATGGAAAGCGGGGTCACGCAAAACGTGCACACGAATCCTATCATCACGCAAACTAAAAACATGCAAGCCAGAGGCACTCAATTTAGTAACACGCAAGAGCGTTCACTCTTTACGGAAATCCAGTGCGAATACCTGCGGGTGATGGAGGCATTGGTGAGATTTCAATACAGTATGATCATAGAAGCTTATGATACGATAAACCAAACTCGAACCGAGGAGCAACGCTTTTCCGTTACAGACACATTTTGTAAGTTCATCGAACAGAACCGACATACAGGAAACATATTTTGCGAAGCTAGTTTCGCCCGACAGGAGAGGCAACGTGTCGAGCATGAGCGACATATGTCACAAGGAACAGCGGCATCTCCCAATCGTGTTACCAGTTGTCTACCTGAGGAAATCGAGAGGAGACTGCGCTCAGCGGAAGAGGCTGTCGACAGGGGACGAAAAGAGGTTATCAGTGTTGTCCTGCCATTTGAAGAACGGCAACAAAAGAAAGGTCAATATATGGAGTGGGAAGTTTTAAAACAACAACTTCAAAAGCAGCAGAAAGCTTCACATAATGAAAAGATTCAAAAACATCACCATGTCGAGGAAAAAACACAGCCAGCTCGGCAAGGCCAAGCCGAAGCACAAAAACAAAATCATTTACAAGGCCAGCAACAACGTCAAGACAAGGCACAACATCACAGTTTACCGGGAGTTTTCCCATTGTATTCTGATTCATCTGGTCAAGTCGAATTATTGAAAGAAATTGAACAACAACTAAAGCAAGCTCGAGCACCAGAGGAACCACAACAAGCAAGCAGAACACAACCAAGCGTGATGCAATCACCACCTCAACAAGCAAATCCACTTTTACACGCAAGTAGATCGCAGCTATTAAGAACTCCAGAAAACTTTCAACAGTTGCAACAATTGTTACTGCAACGTACACAACTCTATGAACAACAACGCTACGAAGAAGTACAAAGGAAAAGGGTTAATGAGCTCCTTCAAGTGAAAGACGTGGAACAAAAGACTATTTTACTACAAAACATAGTAGATGCATTAGAGACTCAGAAAGCGTCGTCAAGAGATGTTTTGAAATCGCCACCTGCAATAAACAGCAACTTTGGCAATAGATCAACAGAAAGCCAGTTGACAAAAGTTCAGACAAAACAAAGTCAGTTAGCTGCCCCAAGTGAGGTAAGGATTGATTGATTGATTGATTTTGTTTGTGTGCACACAGTCTTATTATTAGCATGACAAAATTACTGGATGCTGATTGGTTTTAATTACTGGATGCTCATTAAGTGTTTTGTGTCAACCAACTTTTGCTTTCACAAAAGAACTAAATGAAAATACGAACAAAAGTACCAAATTTTGGTTGAAAGTCTGGCAGGACTGGGCTTTAGCGAGAGAATATGATCTTGACGGAGAAGTATCCAATTTTGTCATATGCTAGCTAATAATAAACAAGTAATCATGCATTCATGCGATGTTGCTCGTACAATTAGGGATTGATAGTACTCGTGATGTTTGGAAATTTGCCAAATTGGACTCGTCCAATTTTGGTAAAATTTCCAAACATCACTCGTACTATTAATCCCTAATTGTACTCGCCATCGCATGATTACCTGTACAAAATGCAAGAACCTTCCCACTTCCGCAACTCATTTTGTGTATTTCTGTAATTTGTTCTATTTTTCTGTAGCGATTACCGCTTTATCGGCAAATATCGTGGTAGGATCCGGTAAAATTTCGCTTTCCTTCCTTTATATACGTCAATTTGTAGCAATGAATGCACCTTTCGTTAGATTCTTTCCATAAAAGTTACGAAACTTAGATCTTATAGCGATATTTGCTGATAAATCGGTTTTAAACCGCCGCTCATAGTGTGTTCATACTATACAAATTTAAAATTACCGACTACAATCATTTGAAATTTCGCAACTTTTATTCAAAGAATCTAACGAAAAGTGTATCCTTTGCTACAAATTGACGTATATAAGGAGAAGAAAGGGAAATGCTACCGCGATATTTGCCGATAAAGCTACGTTTACACGCTGCGATTATTAATCGTGTACGATTCGTTTTCTTGGCGTATGTCATCGAGTAAACTCGTGTAAGCTGGCTACATTTGAAATTTATTTTTAACGAAACGGCAATGAATCATGGCGCCAGCACTCATTTTAACCAGCACTCATTTTAACCAGTCTGTTGAACTCAACAACCTTGTAGCAAGTTGTCAGCAAGCCGCTGACAACTTGTCAACAAGCCGGAAACAAGCAGTGCGAACACATCCTGTTGACAAGTTGGTTTTGAACAGCATTGCTACAAGTAGTCTGCCACTGCTTTGTTACAACTTGTGTGCTTTTACGTTGGAACGTCCTAACCCAAAAGATGAAATACACTTCTCTTTTTCTCCCAGGTGAATCCAGCGCAAGCTCAACAACATATACCCAAACCTCCATTCCTATCAGCAGATCAGCTGTTATCCAGCCTCACTACATCAGCCGCATGCAGAGTTACTGAAAATCTTGCAATTGCACCCGGCCTGATTTCTGAAAACCAACCCACAGCAGGAAACACACAGGTCTCCGGGAATTCGGAGAAATCCAATTTGGCGTTGGTTATGAAAAAGGTTAGTTTCGAATTTATGTTACGTACTTACGCTCGGTTGACATGAGGAGTAGGCGAAATGAGAGCGAAATGTCACACGAGACCAGCACCGCGGACAAATATCAAGGGTATGCGCGAGTCTACGGAAATAGCGGAGAAAAATTAAATACGGGAAAAAGCGGTTACCACTGTACACGTATAAGGAAACGGCCAAAGGTCTAAGCTCCGGAATTTCTTCGTATCTTTGTGACAAGAAGAAGTTATACTCTTTACACTCTTGTAATTTTCCTTACACCTTCTGCTTGAGCTTTGTGAAGACAATATTTGTAGTGGATTCAATGATTCAATCTTAGGATTCAATGATTCAGTCTAGGATTCAATGATTCAATCTTAGGATTCAATGATTCAATCTTAGGGTTCAATGATTCACTCTATGATTCAATCTAGGATTCAATGATTCACTCTATGATTCAATGATTCAATCTAGGATTCAATCTTAGGATTCAATGATTCAATCTTAAGATTCACTCTAGGATTCAATGATTCAATCTTAGGATTCAATGATTCAATCTTAGGATTCAATGATTCAATCTTAGGATTCACTCTAGGATCCAATGATTCAATCTTAGGATTCAATGATTCAATCTTAGGATTCAATGATTCAATCTTAGGATTCACTCTAGGATCCAATGATTCAATCTTAGGATTCAATGATTCAATCTTAGGATTCAATGATTCAATCTTAGGATTCAATGATTCAATCTTAGGATTCAATGATTCAATCTTAGGATTCAATGATTCAATCTTAGGATTCAATGATTCAATCTTAAGATTCACTCTAGGATCCAATGATTCAATCTTAGGATTCAATGATTCAATCCTAGGATTTAATGATTCAATCTTAGGATTCAATGATTCAATCTTAGGATTCAATGATTCAATCTTAGGATTCACTCTAGGATCCAATGATTCAATCTTAGGATTCAATGATTCAATCTTAGGATTCAATGATTCAATCTTAGGATTCACTCTAGGATCCAATGATTCAATCTTAGGATTCAATGATTCAATCTTAGGATTCAATCTTAGGATTCACTCTAGGATCCAATGATTCAATGTTAGGATTCAATGATTCAATCTTAGGATTCAATCTTAGGATTCAATGATTCAATCTTAGGATTCAATGATTCAATCATAGGATTCAATGCTTCACTCTATGATTCAATGATTCAATCTAGGATTCAATGATTCAATCTTAGGACTTTCGAGTACAAAGACGTTTGACCGCATGTTCACAAGACCTGGTCAGGAGTCATTTTAGTTTCTTTCCCCTATGTTGAAAATGCGTCCACAGTCTTGTCAGAAGCTTTGTATTGAAATGTTTTCGTGTCCATTCATCTTGTTTCAAATATAGCCTGACTTTGAGGTATTCGTTCTATAGCTAGCGAGATGCCAGACTCGTGTAAACAGCATTAGGGTGGGATAATTTGCGTACTTACGTACCGGAGGTGGTACGCCAATATTACGGTCTGGTACTTCTTTGTTTTCAATCAAGTACCATGTAGGCACGCGGAACTCTTGCTATTCGCGTGCTTACAATTTGCTCTACAATATGACCAGCAAAAATTCTGAAACCGTAATTAGGTGATGTGCACTTGTATAACGTCTGACATGTCTTGGCATGAAACATGCATAGTTAGACTGATTGGACTAAGGTCTAAGGTATGTTGAACAGTTGAAGTCATTTGCAAATGTATAATTTTTGTTCGTACAATAAAGCTCCTTGTTCTAACTCGTAGTTTAATTCAAGTCGCTCAATGAATACATTGAAGAAACTTGTACTTTGTCTACTTCTTTTTATACACCAAGTACACTGTACACATTGAGTCTTGAGTTTGCACAGGCCAAGTTTGAACCAACTTAAGGGTACGTCGCAATAACCATTGAAGTACCAGTCAGGTACGACTATAATAATCTTCAATTTTCGCACCCTAAGCAAGACATGCAAGACCATGATGGTTACGAAATCGTTCCATTATGTTCAATGAAATGTGCAGTTTGTATGGGTTTTTGAGTTCGTGGACTGTTTGTGGTACGTGTTTTTCTCCACTAATGGCTCAGTTTCACAACTTGAGGCTGAACGACTGAAAGTGGCGTTTACCATGCATCATTATTTCAGGTAACAGAATCCAAAGTAAGATGTTTTTCCAAGTTAATGAAATTTGGTCGCAGGCACAAAAAACTATTGAGCCCTGCCTGGCCTTCACCTTTAGGAAGAGCAGATTAAACAGAACAGCCTGAACACCATAAAGTGATCATGTTTTTCTTCTAGGAAAATCCTGGAATATATCTATTAAGTGGAAGCACACCGATAATACCTGACATCACTTCCTGTGTGGATATGTTGGGTGAAGCTGGGTCTAAGAAAGATAAACTGGGATCGGCTAAAGCATCTAAGAACAAAAGTAGTGATAAAAAACGAAAAACATCATCTCTCCTCACTCCTGGCGACTCAGAAACACTTCCGAAGCCTAAACGACAACGCAAAAGCACAAAGAAGAAGAATGTGTCCGACATTGCAAGTCAGGACATTGCATCTTCAGGCCCCCTTCCTGGTTGTGTCTCAATTAAACAAGAAAGATTACCGGTTAAGAGCGTTCCGCCAGGGAAGGTATTGCCCGTGGCCATGACAAGCGGTGATCGTAATGTGACCCCTGTTAAAGCAAACGATGATCAGTTCAGTCACGCGCAGTATCAGCCCAGGTCAATTACAAAAGGTATCGGATTTATTCCAATTAATACCGTTCATGAGGTAGGCAGTACGGTTACAAATGCCAGTGTGACGTCGAAAGCTAGCGACTCGTTGGATGTCTTGGCTTCTGTCAGTGCATCGCGTTCTGTTCAAGAGACACAAGACGTTAGGAGACCAGCTGTTACAAGCGTCATACAGTCCTGTATTGGCAAGAACCGATTGCCTCACGATGGTAGTCGACAGTTTGCTGATGAAAACCGACGAAGTTCCGATAGCAACCCACAACTTGGTAAGACGAACCGACAACTTTTCGACGATTTTCCGACTTCTACCAACGGTAATCGACAACTCACCGATGAAAAGCAACAGCATACAAGCGATCCTAGCAAGTCTACGAACGCTGCACGACTAGGTTCCGAAAGCGTTCCGATATTTGCCGATACAACCCAAGTTACAGAGGTTGGAGTATGTCATACGACTACAGACGGAAGTCAAATGTTTTCCGATGGAAAACAGTCACATAACGAATGCAACCAACCAGCCACTGAGCGGTCTGTAGAAAGAAATATTGGTGAAGAAGATGTCCAGTGTGGGGTTAAAGATAGAACCGACCCTATTTCCGACCAACTGGTCAAAATTCAAATTGCTCCTAACCCTAGTCATTTGGTCAAGGATAAATCTGTCGACATTAGTTCTGTAGGTTTGAACGGTTCTGTCAATAAAACGAAAAAGCCAAGGAAAGAAAGACAGAAAAAGGAGAGAAAAAAGAAAATCCAAGGACCTGGTTCTGCAGTTGAAACTACATTCAAAACAAAAGACGTTGGTTCAAATATTCTACAGGAAATGTCTCGTCTTTATCTTTTCAAAGGTGAGCAAAATATTGGCGAGAACAAGTCTAATGAAGTTTTGTGTGAACCAGTTCGACAGCTCAGTTCCACTCGCGATGATGAAAACAAAGCAAAGCTGACCTCTCAGAACGTCAATGCTTTGTCTCTTGATCATGGTGGTCAAAATGACGGCAATGCAGCTACTATTAAGAGTGCTGACATTAAGATGAAAGAAACGGACGAAGCTCCCGAACTTTCAACTTTAAAAAATGTTGTGTTTGGTAGCTTAAAGAATTCGGATATTCCTAAAAAGAGCGCAGAAATGGAGGCGCAAGACAGCTCTAAGCCAGTGGATCCTACATTTGCAGTGATATCACAAAATATTCAAGCACTAAATCTTGATTACAGTGAAACGTCACTTTACAACAAGTCGACTGACGAGACGCCAAAAGTGAAACAGAAGAAGAAGGAGATAAGTAGCGGGAAAAAGTCGGGAAAGAAAGAGAGTAAAAGTAAGCCTGATGGAAGTAAGACTAAGAAGACGTCTGAAAAGAAACCGAAGACACCTCGAGGCAATAAACAGGAAAAGGAAAGCGTTGCGAAATCTGGCAAAAAGTCGAGTAAAGTTAAACATGATAAAGTATTAACCAAACTCAAAGAAATTGATAATAAGCAACCTGATTTCGGTAATATTTCTGCAAATGTTGATACCGTTCAATTATCATTGGGCAGTGAAGAAACAACTACGCTGAAGCTTTCTGTAAATGAGAACAATGCAACTAAATTGCCTGCTACGACGTCTAGTGATGGTGAATGTAGTGATAACAAAGTAATAGTAAATAGCTTGGAACAGCTTTCTGTGAGTGCTAAAGAATCTAAAAAATCTGACGAAAAAGCCGCGGACAATAAGTCAACGCAACCAGTGGACGACACTGAAGACGTTTGTAGTATTTTATTTAAGTCACAGAACAGCGAACTGGAATCGCTCAGAAACAACAAAGATGATAATACTACTGTTGAAAATACCTTGGAAATAGCAGGGAAAGTTAATGTTGCCGAAGCTCCAAAGAAGCAAAAGAAGAAGAAGACTGATCTGTCTAAACCACAAACCAAAAAATCAGCTAGTGAAAAAGCCAAGAAAAAACCAGCCAAAGATGAGAAAATTACAAAGAATAATAAAAAAGCTAGCAAGAAATCAGAAAAGAATAACATCAAATCTTTGGAAAATAATAGTATAACTGTAAAGTCAGAAAACGAGAAAGGGACAGCTTGTGTTGCTAAAGATTCAGTTATGGCAGTTGATGAATTTGTGAGCTCTGCAGCTGATGAAAGTGAGCAGAAACGTTTAGTACAAGAGCAAGGAAAAGAGCAGGCAGAAGAGGAAACTAACTCGGTTACCCCAGAGCTCGCATCAACGGATGCCGTCGTGAAAGCGAATGGGATCGAGAAACGGCGAGAGAGCGAAGATATTGTGTTTGTTAACGATAAATCTGTTGGGAACTTTGTTAACGCTCGGGAGGAAGAGGAAAGCGTGTTTTCAGAAAGTTTGTTGTCCAGAAAGAGAAAGCGTTGTACAAGTCTGGAGAGAAATGATTCTGTTGTCTCTGAGAGCAGTGGTAAGATTTCTTTGAATTTTTACATTACAGTATTGCTGCTTTACCCGGGGAACACGATAAGTAGAGATGATTGATTCTCCTTCATTACTACAGCGTCAGAATAAATACGCATCTAGTTTTTCATGTCTCTGGGGATGGTTATGAAATATAATTAACACGTGGTTCTAAAATTTTCATTCAGATGTTGAGTCCTGTGTTCCTGTTGTATGCAACGAAACAGCTGCGACTGAGAGCAATCAAGCATCTTCCAGAAAGTCCTCGGAAAATGGCGAGAAAAAAGAATCGAAAATTCGCAAAAAGAAAGTCAAGAAAGAAAATGAGACAAAAAATGAAAGTGCTATCACCTTGGAAACGGACACGTCAGCATTGGATGGCTCCATGAAACAAGATGAGAAAAAGGAATCTGGGGCTGAAGCGAAGAAGAAGGTTAAGAAACCGAAAGAAAGTAAGTGGTTGCAAAGTTATCTCGGAGATAAACTTCATTGTACAAATGTTATGTATTGGTGGGTTTTACCATGGATAATAAAATACATGGATAGGAAACTAGCTGACGTGACCTAATGTTTTCAATGGGATGATGGCGTTGCAACCTAGTTGCAAACCAAATTCTCAAAAACGGCATGTTTAGCGATAATACAGCTAAACATTTTAGTCAAAGAGCAAATAAACATGACTAAGCCATTCTACGATGAAATCTCTAAGTATTCCCGGTCAATTTTAGCAAATATTTCAAGCACTAAACACTGAAAAATGCATCGCAAATTTCGTAAAAATTGGCGACGCCAATTTCGTAGCTACAAATGTTAAAAAATACAAAACAAAGACGAAAAACACTTACCTTGAATACTTTGTCGTGGCTTAGGCATGTTTTTAAAACAATTAGACCAATTTATGCTTCAATATTACTCTTTTGAAGCGGAAAATATAGCGAAACAACAAAAATGCTGAAAGTTTTCGCAATACACATGACGTCACAGATTGCAACTAGGTTTAGACTGTGACGTCAGGAAGTTTCCTATCCAGTTATTTTACAATCCATGGTTTTACCAAGGTCTAGATAAGATGTATAAAATTTGCATTCTAAATTTCTTCAAAATTCTTGAACATTTGTTCAAAAGTCTTCAACAATCGAGTGAGTTGCCCACCTTAGTATATATACATGAACTAGCGATTAGAGCTTGACAACTGGACTCTGTTAGCTCAGTCAGGGCCGCCGAGAAAGTTCGCGGGGCCCGGGGAAAATCTTCTCTGGGGGCCCCATGACATCATTATTTTTAAGCCAGACCCAAGTCAGTCACCCAAATAGACCTTAGCTAGACTGCATGTGGAGGTACTGTAAGGGGACCTCAATTTCAAAAATGCTCTGACCAATTTAAAGAACCTACTCAATTTTAGGCTCTCTCTCTCTCTCAAGTTGGTGCCCTATTAAGGTGGAGGCCCGGGGAAAATTGCCCCCCCTCTCGGCGGCCCTGAGCTCAGTTGGTTAAAGCGCTGCACCAGAATCGCAGGGCCGCAGGTTCAGTTCCTGCAGGGCCTATAGTTGCATTTTTCGCTTCTCGTTAGGTTCACACTCGAAATGTCCATCTACAAAATCCTTTAACATTATAGTTCAACCGCGAGTGTGAGATACCCAAAAATCATGTGTTTTACCATGGATAATAAAATAAATGGATAGGAAACTAGCTGACGTGACCTAATTTTTTCAATGGGCTGATGGCGTGGTTGGATGTTGGAAACCTAGTTGCAAACCAAATTCTCAAAAACGGCATGTTTAGCAATAATACAGCTAAACATTTTAGTCAAAGAGCAAATGAATATAACCACGCCATTCTACGATGAAATCTCTAAGTATTCCCAGTCAATTTTAGCAAATATTTCAAGTACTAAACAGTGAAAAAGGCATCCCAAATTTCGTTAAAATTGGGGACGCCAATTTCGTAGCTACAAATGTAAAAAAATACAAAACAAAGACGAAAAACATTTACCTTGAATACTTTGTCGTGGCTTAGGCATGTTTTTAAAACAATTAGACCTGTATATGCTTCAATATTACTCTTTTAAAGCGGAAAGTATAAGCGAAACAACAAAAATGCTGAGAACTTTGCAATACGCGTGACGTCACAGATTGCAACTAGGTTCTTTTTGCTTACGTCAGCTAGAGTCCTGTCCATTTATTTTATTATCCATGATTTGACCAAGCAATGCCGTGCAGTAGATGGTGGTCAACGTGAGGACATAATGTCAACAATGTCAATCTTTTTTATAGAAAAAGTTCGAGAGAAAATTCAGAAAGAAGAATGGGTTTACTTTCTTCAGGTAACTGCAACAGTGTATAAGCCAATTCGAAGTTTCCACTGAGCATCCAAATGAAGCGTCGGGCTAAATTGTAGTTGAATCATGACATGTAGCTAAGACTGAAATAATTATATCAAAGTATTCAACTGTTCCAACTGTTCAATCCAGGGGTGGAAAAAGTAACGGGCCACGAGACCATTGGTCCCAAAACATTTTTGAGTTCCCAAAAAATATTTCCCCAAGAGAATATTTCCCCATTTTGAGTATACAAAAAGTTGCTCAAAGAACAATGGTTTCCGTAAGGTTGATCTCTTTAAGTTAGAAAATATATTCCACTGTTTATGTTGTTTTATACAGAAGACAAAATATGCTCGTACAAAAAAATATTTAATTGACAGTTCTATTGTAGCTACAGTATAAGTGAAACAAATAATGATCGAACATTTGAATACTTTCATAATGCATATTCTAATTATTCCAGTCTTAACTACGTGTACTGTTCAACTGCGATGGCGCATAACGTGTCATTTGGATGTGGAAACTCGAATTGTCTTCTTTAAAACAAAAACACATTTACACCTTCACGTTGAAGATAATTCATATTTTGTTTTTCTTCCAGCGCGGTGGTTGTAAAGCTCTGCCGTCCATGCCTCAGTGTCGAGAATGTCGTAATTACGAAACTGAAGAGGAAGCGGTCTTGAACAAGAGTTGTTGTCGTTTTCATATGTTCAGAAGGTAAGCGATTACACACCAATACAAGATAGTGAGATAAAAACGAAACTAACTCTATTTATACTGGATCGCTATATCAACTTTGTCTAAACTGTTCTCCCTAGAAGTTCGGTAAGGGTCATTCCTAGTAAAATTGAAGCCAAGAATATTCCAGCGGTTACCTCCATTTGAATAGATGGCGGCCATGTTGGTCG
Organism: Paramuricea clavata; assembly: GCA_902702795.2. Taxonomy (NCBI): domain Eukaryota; kingdom Metazoa; phylum Cnidaria; class Anthozoa; order Malacalcyonacea; family Plexauridae; genus Paramuricea; species Paramuricea clavata. The sequence goes on along the minus strand of CACRXK020003099.1, from coordinate 1,168 downwards.
TTCCCACTCGCTAATAAACGCTTAAAAACAACAATAACTTTTATCATTTGAATAGTTTAAAAACATATTTGGAATGGGGTTAAGAGATAGAAAACATACGAATCTTCTCATTTCATGGGAATATCCTGAGTCTGCAATCACGGCTTCAATTTTTGAATTGCAGAATAATTAGATGCACTATCTAGTGTATATAAGATATCTATGGGTCATTCTTAATCATATCCAGATGACTGCCTTTTGCAGGAATCGAACCACGGTCGCAAAGATGAAAGAGACATGTTATTTTTATTTTTTATTTTTGACAAGTATGTCAGTGTACACTAAAATAATGAAGCTTTTGGGTATTTTTATTTCTAAACGAATGTTTTCACAAGTCGAAACATTTTAAAGTTCCGTTTTATTCGCCCACATTGCGTTTTTGAAAGATAATATTTTCTGTTAATTGTCAATATATTTGTTTTCAGATGTCGATCAAAATCAAACAGGCTAGAAATGGCTGGTTTCTCGTCTTCTGAACATGCTCAAGGTGACGATCTCTTGCCGTGGATTGCAGGGGAAGAAAGTAAGTATCTCAAACTCATTAATAAATCCCTGACAGTAAATTAGCCAACCATATTGCCTTATTTTACTCACATGATAATACTGGATACCTGATGAAGTATATTGATCCTGTCCTAGGACTGGATCGAAATTAATTCAGTCCTTGCACTGGATCCAAATTAATTAAGTAGTGATTTATTCGTATGAGATGTCATTTCAAATCCGACTATGAGGACTGGACTAGATTTCAAGTCCTCGTATTTTGATCCAGTCCTTGGCTTCGCCTCGGGCGTGATCAAATTGGGCGGACTTGACATTTAGTCCAGTCCTCATAGTCGGATTTGAAATATTACGTCAACATACTAGGTAGTCAACATACTAGGCACTATGCACGCCAAGTTCAGTAAGTTTTCCCGTTGTCATTTCTGTATTTCGTAAGTTTCCTTGCAGTGCCGTAGCCAGAATGATGATATTGAGCTTAAGCAAATGACGTTTTTGGCAACACGAACGGCATGAGTAACGTCAGAAGACTGGGTCAAGGGCTGTGATTGGTGAAAAACGTCAACTTTACTTCCGGTCGACGTCCGTGTTGTCAAAAACGTCACTTGCTTAAGCTCACTAATTGGGG